>JAABLL010000354.1:0-16307 GCA_012295475.1 Phytophthora gonapodyides | reverse complement strand
AGACTCATAAACCACATCGCCGCCTCGAATCCAATCAGAAGATCGTCGATGAGTGGAAGCGGGTAGTGAGACAACTTAATGAAGGTGTTCACGATCCGGTAGTCGATACACATCCGGATGTCGATGCCGTTCTTCTTGAGGACGATGACAATCGGCGAAGCCCATGGGGNCTCTGAATATTCGATGAGTCCGGTCTCTAGGAGCTTCTTCAGAAGTTCGTACACCTTGATCAGCAGATGAGGGGCAACAGATCTGGGACGTTGAGCCACCGGCTTGGCGTCTCCGACGTCTAAGTCACACACCACTCCTCGAGCTGGCGCAGGCGCAGCGTTGCCATCTCCCAGGAAAATACATCGATGATGCTTCAGAATTCGTCTGAGTTCCTTCTCCATTTCTGGAGAAGTTTCTCCAGGAACTCCGACGTCGGCTTCCTCGATGTTACACTCAGATGTGACTTTGAAGTAATCCCTAACGGTGTCATTTATCTTCGATGGACCGGGCTTTGACCTTTGGGATGTCCTTCGATCAGTGTGACGAGACCGGTGAAAGTCTGAACCGTCCAGTGCATAGCGGCAGCCCAGGACTTGTAACAACTAAGCTTGAGTTTGGTAACTCTGAACGCAGGTCCCTTACTTAGACCCGCACGCAGGGGGCGAGGTACCTCGTGAATCTCTTTTGGCATCATTTATCTTCGCGGAGCCTGGTTCGACCACCAAAAGTTGTTAGGTTATGCAGATAATCTGGTCGTGGCTGAGCGTAACGTCCCCTTCTCTAGACCCACTTCTCTTAGCCTGGACGCAGAACTCAGAACATACACTCTCCTCCTCCAATAACCAATACAATACAGAGAGAGATACAAATATATAGACGCTCCTTCTTATCTCAGGCCCTGTAACGTGTGGGGCCTCAATCCAGTCGACTAGGACTTAACCCGGGGAACTGGTCAACCCTGGAGTCCTTCCTCAAACGCGCACCACCCTCAGCGAGGGACACAAGTACCGTCCACTACACTCTAACTCTGAACGTAGAACGTTCTAAGTTTGAACGCGGTTACAAATACAGCTCAGGGACAACCGCTAATAGTTACCCAAGTCTAGGCAGTTAATATGAAATGGGTACCCCACCCTACCGATACTCGCAATGGGCCCAACTTGGATATGGAATGCGCGGTTCACTTCAGTCGCTTGACGCGATGATCCCCAAACGCAAATGGACTTGAGATGTTGGGGAGTTCCGCGTCGACCGTGTCCTGGCGACCGACGGACCCGATTCCTGGCTGGCAGGCCCTCTTCTTCGACTTGCGCAGTAGGGGTGAAAATTCTTTGTTTGTTTATCTGCAGGGGAAAATCTTCTTCTTAGTTATTCGGTGTTCGTCGGTCTCTCGGTGGATATCTTGATCTCAGTATGCCTCGGTCTGTCCTTCGGTTCAGCGGTTCACTTTGACTTGGCTTGAGTATGGCACGGTTCGTCCAACGGCGATCCCTGGACTTCGCTGGGTTTGACTTGATATGAGTATACCTTGGAATTGAAGTAGACATGGCATGTCGCACTTGATTGTGTGCAACTGCAACTGCGTCCAGGGGCCTGAACGCGTCTGCGGTGAGGGCTTAAACATATTTGCAGCCAGGACCTTGGCGCGTCAGCGACCAGGGTCTGGACAGATCCATGCTAGGGTCTGAGCGCAATATCAATACAGAAACAACAACAGAGTTTGTTATAAACTAGCCTGTTCGAATGAGTTACAGTCCCGAATACACGTAAATTCAGGATGCCTCCGCATACCACCCCCGGATGGGAGAAATATGCAAGTTCCTTCGAGCCACACAGCAATATACTACCAAAATCCAGGGGGGATTGCTAAAGCCTCCCGAATCGCAGGTGCTCATGAAATGAAAGCAGTCGCAAAGAAACCACAGTCAACTGACAAGGGAAATAGGTGGGATCAATCCAGGGGGTACGAGTCCTGGTCGCCACCTAAATCGGACTTCAACTTAGATGAGAGTCTTTACACAGGTTCCTCTTTCTCCATGGGTCTTAGTCGTCCGATACGCCAGCGCCTCCGGGTCGCATCCTCGTAGTAGTCGCTATCAGTCGCAACAGTCTTCCCAACGCAGTACGCTCAAAGCAAGGGGGCCGACAAGACACCATTTCTCACTCTCAACTCAAAACAAACTCTGTTGCTACCTTATCACTATCTTCTTCTGTCTGACTTGGTCTTCTGGACTCTTGGCGGTCTCCTTCATCGAGTTCGCGCACTTGCATTCCGGACGACTTAGTCTTTGTATGAACTGACGCGGCGGCGCCTCAACCGGATCCACCGCATGTGCAGGCGCGGGTTCATCATCAGCGCGCCTAGCCTAGTCGAGCGCGCGCCCATATCAGCTGATGAGACGGTGGACTCGTCTCCAAGAAGATCAACCTCGACTTCGGCTCTCCATTCTTCGCTCGTCTCGTCCCAGATAGCCGTAGTTGTCTTTATTTTCTTTGCGTGTCCTCTTGAACAGAAAGGTGTCTGCTACCTCAAGTGAGGGTATGTAACGGGACGATCTCCCGTTACAAAAGTAGGTAGAAGGCAAGGCCAAACAGGCTGTGACTTTGCACTCTGTAATTGGATAGAAGTCGCCCCGTAGTTTGCATATTAGCCAATAGGCGTGCAGCTCCTCATTCGGTGGCTGCTAGCCAAGCACTGCTTAAGTACGGTTTTGCGACAATATCACTCAGAGTCAATGTTGCTTATTTTCAAGCCAAATACATTCCTTCCTCTAAACAACAGCGAAAACTTACGTATCGGTAGCCTTTGGCCTCGTTACATTTAGTCGGAAGGGGTGAGAATGCGCTAAGGTACTAAATACCGCTGGAGTTCGAAGGTAGTAGACTTACAGTAATCGCTGTTAACTCTTGTATAGAGTAAAGGTTATAAAAAAACAAATGTAGCCTCTCTGAGTCTGTGATTTTCTCTGACGCTAAAGCGACGGCAGCCCGCTGCACTTGGTAGCACTTGCAGTCAATCCTACACCTGAGTCTTTCAAGTGACCCCCTGTGAGGATGGAGCAATTCGCCCACTTACCGCCGCGCCAACAAGACGGGCTTAAAACGCTGATCTCCTCAAATGGCCCGAAAGGTGTGGTCCATCTTGCTTCGCAAGGTCCCGACGCAGTGAATGCGCGTCTGGAGGCGTTTGCTCAGTATGAAATGCTCCGTTATAGCACGCCCAGCAGAAGATGACTACAGCCGCAGCGTCTGTGACGCCTAGGCCCGCATCGGATGAGGCTCCACAAGCTAAACCGCTCATGATGAGCGTCATGACCATCGCGAGCAAGGACGGCTAAAACCTCTTACTCTGGATCGGAGTGGTCAAGATGGTTTTGGCGTCCGCCGAGATCAAGACTGAGCAGATGCGTGTAGCGCTAGCAATATCAAAGCTCGGCGGCCGAGCGCGAGAGTGCTACCTAACGTGCGGCACGTCTGTGGACAATGCGTTCCTTTCTTGGGACTAGCTGAAGCTTCAGCTCTCGCAAGTGTTCTTGCCGCCTACCAGACGTATCGCGCGAGATCATGCTTCCTCTCTACCCGCCAGGGTAATCAGGAACTGTTTGACTTCGTCGAAGAACTTCGAACGCTTATCACTAGTGCGGCGGCGGACCCTCTTCCAAAGTGGTTACGGTGACCGCCTTCATAGAAGACCCTTGCACTGGCGTGGTCAGGACGGAAGTCTTCCTTGCTCACTTGACCTCTTTTAATGAAGCCGTGAACTTGGCGTTGAACGCCGAGTTCAACTTCAAGTCGGCGCGACTTAGTTGGACGGCTTCCCAAGCCAGCTCGTCCGGAGCCTTTGACGCGTCCAATGGCGCAGTGCCTATGTCTATCAGCTACGCTGAAGATGAGGAAGCTGGGCTTCCGGCTGATGAGAAGCGTATCAAAGCCGGTCGGTGCAACATTTGCGGAAGCAACCAGCACCTTCATCCGGGTTGCCAACTGCGCAAGCAGCGTCAGGCTCCATCGAGCGAAAGCTCTGCTTCTGTGCAGAAGCCTAGCTCGTGGCGGGGAAACGCCGGTTCCCAGTAGGCGCGGGGTGCCCTGCTGGGGAAGAACCGAGTTCTGTTGAGCCTCATGGAGGTGGTCGACAGGGCTTAGCCCCCAAGCGTAAGGTGTTCTCTAACAACAGGGGTCATTTACGCAAGCCGGGCTTGCTGGTCGTGATAGTGACCGTGAAGGGCTTTGAGAAGTCATGGAAGATCCTCATCGGTACCCGAGCGTCGGCAACTATGCTCGGCACTCTACGATGGAAGAAATTCAGCAGTATGCTGAGGCGCTCAAGCGCGTTCGAGTGACATCAGTACTGTCCTTCTGCGACGGGGGCCCGTGTCACTGTGCCCAAGTTCCCTGTGACATGGGTGTGAAGTTTCTGGACTTTGACAGCGTTCCGTGCTGTTTGGTCATCGACCTGGATTCGAGGTACGACTTCATCCTAGGTATGGTATGGCTGGAGCGCCATGATCCATGAATCGATTTAGTAGTCGAAGACCTTAGGTGCTACGAACTTGCCTCGTGGCGGGACACTGGACCGAGTCGATCAATGTGCTGGGCATTGAGTGGCCTGGTTAATGGACAGCTGGTGTCGAAGACGCGCGTCCAAAGCACCGCTCGCGGATTGGCCGTGGAGTAGCTCGTAAAATACTGGGTGAGACTCCCACCGATAGCGGGTCATCACTGCATGCCGGCAATGGCGTGGTCGACTTGATAATAAGTCGAGTAATCTTGGGCGTGGCCCTGACGATGCACGTGGAGCGCCATATAATCCGCTGAGCGGTGCTCGTGGCTTGAGCACAGCATCGCTGCATGCCAACAATGGTGTGGTCGGCTGTGAGCCAAGGCATCAAGTGGAGGACCCTGACGATGCGGATGGAGTGGGATCTAACCACTGGGTGGGGGCTGTGAGCACAGCAGCTTCACGCCAGCTCAATCAGATCAACAAGAAGTGGTGACACCAGACGACCCTTTCAGTCTGAATATGCTGGCCTCTCCGAGGCGTACAGCTTCCGCAAAGAGGCGGTGGCGACGCCAGTTGGCGACCGCGAGACGCAAGGCGTCGGTCCTGGTTCAGGACGTGTTCGTCGTGGACGATGATAGGGAGCAGATATACACACTCGTTAATGGAGTGACCGGTGAAGCCGAGGGCAACGTCAGCCTCGAGGCTATTCCGGCGGTGGCGGCTTCTGTTAGAGCTGGACGAGAATTCCATTCCAACGTTTGGGGGCGTCTGGAAGGCCGGCAAGTGAGCCGAAGTGGTCATGGTACGACCTGAAGAGGAACTGAGCTCCTCGTCGCTTATCTACGAAGCTGTCCTTGAGGATATGAAGGAGGCACTCAGTGCGCGAAAGCGGATCTGGGATCTTGAAGGCCCATCGGGTCCATTCTACCCTTTGGTAAAGGAACTCCAAGACGGGGTCTCCAGTAACCCACTCACGGTCTTACCTCCGGATCGAGGTGTCCTTCATGGGTTTGACGTGGTTTCTGGAACCAAATACTGCGGTACGAGGCAGTAGCCCTTATCAAATGAGCAGTGTGAAGTCATTGACGCGTTCTTCAGTGCCAAGCATGCGGCGAGCATGGCGTGTGTGACCAAGTCTCCGCACTGGACACCAACCTTCTGTGTCTGAAAGCCTAACGGTAAGTGGCGCATCGTTCATGCTTTTAATAAGCTCAACGCTGCCACCATTCCGGCGCAGACGCCGATTCCTAGGAAGGATGCTGTTCAGAATAACATGGTTGGCTGTACGATGTACAGCGCACTCGACCGAGTCGATGGTTATTTCCAGCTGCTCATGCGAGCGAGTGATGTCCCGCTGACTGCGGTCAGTACCCCGGGCGGTATGCTCTTGGAGTGACTGGTCATGCCCCAAGGGCTGTCGAACGCACCTGCGACGTTTAATCGTCTGGTGACGCAAACCTTCAGGCACCATCGGGTGTATGCACAATCATACTTCGCCGACATCTTCGTCCATAGTCGTGCTGCCGATGGCAGGTCGGATGTGGACAACCACATTGACCATTGGCGAGCGGTGCTCGAGTGCATGCACCAACAAGCTCTACGCTAACGCATCGAAAAGCATATTCGGAGCTGAAAAGATTCCTTTCTTAGGATGCTTTGTTGGAAAGCGAGGCCTTCGCGCAGATCCTGCTAATGTTAAAGCCATTGTTGTGAGACCGACTCCAAAGAACCAGAAGGACTTACGTAAGTTGCTCGCCAACTACTTGCACAAGTACAGCGAGACCTACGCTGACAGGGCTCGGACATTGTTCAATCTCCTTAAGAAGGGTGCGGACTGGTGTTGGGACACGGAACATAAAGATGCTTTCGAAGCAGTCAAGGAAAGTCTCATCCATGCACCAATCCTGGCGTTGCCAGACCCTGAACGTCCATTTAGCGTCGTCTGTGACGCATCGTCCATTGGAAGTGCTCTGCTACAAGCGGACGCCGAAGGGCGTGAACGTGTGGTTGCTTTTGAATCTCGCCAGTGCAAGGCTGCAGAGAAGAACTATCCAGTTCATAACTAGATACCGTGCAGTGCACGGGAACGCGTAGTTCGAAAGGTTGCAGTTTAGGGGCGCTGCGGCGATGGCTGCACGCAGACATTGTGCGCAACTTCGTGGGGGCTTGTTGTTGTCGCGCTGCTTTTAGACACGAAAAGTGATTACCACTTAGAGAAAGGTAATACCGTGTGCGACCAGGACATTGAAGTGGGGCATGGTACGACGACGTACCAAACGAAGGTTTGGTGGCTCTCAAAAAGAGAGTGTGAGTGCGGGCCCGAGGTTGTGATGGATAACGCTGTTGATTGCGCTTTTGGGGCGGTTTGCCTTGTCGAAGCAAACGTTCGCGAAGGCGGCGAATAGCTAGGGCAATATTCCAGTGTGTATGTGCGAGCTCGCAGAAGGTGCTGACCGTGGTTGCGGGGAGGGACGTATGAACCGCTCGGTACGTGACGTGTATGGTTGGCGATGATACGTCATGAGGTATGCATGGACAGCACGTGCGTGTTATCGTTAATAATGCGCTCACACTGTGCTATAAAGCGTTACCTAAATGCAGCGCATTTTTACATGCTACAGCTGAATGCTCACGAAGTCATCAATGCCGCATAAATCGGAGGGCGTATGCGGTTCGTAAATCACTCGTGTGATCCGAATTGCCGAGTGGAGAAGTAGAGCGTTCGTGGTCAAGAGCGTTGCGGTTTCTTCGCCATTCGGTGTGTGAAGGCTGGTGAGGAGCTTACCTACAGGTGTCAAAGCATGGATACCGACGTGAGTGAGACGTTTAGAATTTTCTTGAGAGATAGCTTGCTCTGGCAAGTGGTACGAATGTTTTTTTGCTAGGGTTTTGAGTGCTTGTGCGGGTCGAGCATTTGCCAAAGTTTGATCGGGTTGCTGTATCACAAGCGGCATCATGAAGGTTCACCAAGGTTGCAGCCACCGATGAAGAAACGATTTGTGCAGCTCACGATAGATTATTTCTTGCAAACTTGAGAACCAACATAGTATGTTGCTTGTAGTGATCCGAAAGACAAATAATTCTTAATGCTGGTGATGAAATGATAGACGTAGATCGTGTTGTGGTTGGTGCGGTCGAGATCGCGAGTTTGGACAGTGGATTGAATTGCATGACTACTAACGAACCAAATGAATAGATGTGCGCGTGTGCGTAGTGACAAGAGGTGCTGTGCATCTTGTCGAGCCGTGAAGACCTCAGGGAGCGTCGTTAATCGCAGCAATTCCGTGCAGCTTGGCGTCAACTTGGGGGCAGTTGCGGTGGAGACGCAGCATCATTTGAAGACGGCCACACCTAGACACGGAAGCTCAGGATCTTTTGGATCCACGTTTAGCAGCAACACAGTGATCATGAATTGGTTGGTATCGAGTGGGTCCTCTCGCTGTGCTTGCATGAACTCCTGTAATCAACGTGTCATAAGTCGGTTAGTGTCTTGTCATTCCCCAATGTGCAGCCTTCGTACCTGCTGCTGCAGTGTTTCGGGCGCTTGGTGCATGCCGAAGTAGAGTTGCAAGAAGTGTAGATCGTGGTCGGTATCTGGCGCTATCCAGAGAAGCCGAGCTTTGATGCGAATAGATTCGCGCACTTCTGGATCGCTGACGTCGTTGTGCGTGATGAAATCGCGCAGATCTGCTCCACACCAGTTCAGAACTCGTTAGTACTCTGGCTCTTCGCCCTTCAGTGACTCATGATGTGGACTAATTTCCATCGATCGTGTCGATGACCTTGCGCTCGCGGTGGCGCAGCACCTTCTTGAGCTTCTTCAGCGGCGACTGGCAGATTGAAGTCGACGGTTGGCCAGTGGCGTGATCATCATCCGTGATTGGCTTGACCGCGTCTTTCTCGCGCCGCTTTGGTGGCATGCCTGTCAGAAAGTGGAGCTACATCGTGCTGGCGGAAGCGTGCCGAATTTGCAATACGACTCGTCAGGAGTGCGGTGTGTCCGACGCTGGGTGCAACAGGGGACGAGGCGGTCTTAACGGACGACCATCGAGCGTTCAAACCAGCTTCAGCGGAAGTGCCGGTCGCATGCCAATAGAAAGAGGTGTCGTGTGCGACCAGTACATTTAAGTGGATGTGATGCAACCACGTGCCCAAAGAAGTATGCTCGTTCCCAGCGCACGCATGATGTCGTGTCGCTTTGCGAAGGGTTTCGACTCAAGCGCACGATGTCAGCTTTGCTGTCTGCAGCCTCAATTACCCACGAAGCGATTCGCTTGCTACTGGATGCATCCATGGTTCTTTGCGCCGACGAGCAGCGCGAGCACCGTCGAATGGCTGTGATTCGATATCGAGCCCGAGAGACTGGTGACGCACGACTGGAGCGACAGCAACGTGACCGAGAGCGACATTGCCGTGCATATTGGGCTGTGAGTGTCGACGAAGCAAGCCAAGAATCCGTCCATGAATTTAGCCATGCTTGGCTGGATAGCGAGATTCCAAGACTCCGCTCAGTGCCCAACCGTACGAACGATAGTGCTCTGCACGAACTAAGACTAGCTCTAGGGCCAGCTGGACTCGACGAGACGACTTGCGCTGTTGTGACTGCTGCAGACTCCATAAGGCAATTCACATGATAGCGATCGTAGACTCAGACTAGATTCAGCGAATGCGCGGTGTGCCGTCAAGTGGTGATAATTTGTCGACAGCACTACTTGCTGAATATAACTGCTCCGAGATCTTTGAAGAGCTAAACGGTATTCTTCTTTCGAAGCGAGGCGTTCATCCAGATGGCTACGTGCAGGTGAGCGAGCAGTGTCACGAAAGTCTGGAAAAGCAAAAGCTTCCGAAATTCGAAGTCAAACATGTTTTTTACGTCGGCTCGTTACCTGACCGGTTTGCCGATGTTACGCTTCCCGAGCGTCTAATGACTCAGATAGTGGCGATTGTCGCGGTCACGAGAGTCATGCGAGGCGGGGTACATCGCGCCATTCGATCTCATTGCCTCGCGTTTGACTCAACTACCGGCCCTGCAGCGACGCTACTGCCAACTTCGATCCTAACGTTTTTTTTTCCTACCACGTTGTCTTAGTGGGCCCATTTATGACGCAACAGCAAGCTCGGGTACGGCAAATGCACCTCGTTCGGCGCCAAGTTGTCGAAGACTTGCTCATTTTCTACCGCGAGCATAATCCAATTTACGAGAGCATTGCCACTGACTGTTCTGGGCTCGCAGTCGAAGCAGTACCCGATGACTTGATTTGCGAGCAGATCGATGCTAATGTCGAAGCTGACGATATTGATGCGGAGAGTGACCGTGTAGGCGGCATCACCGAGCTTGACCATACTGATGGAGAAACCAACGTCGATGAGCGCAGTGTGGTCTTCATTCCCGAAGATCGGAAGGTGAACACACAAGATGCTTCATCTGCGCACGTACGTGTTGCGGAACTACCGACCCAGCGCACGTCACAACCTCAGGTTTTGGTTCGCCATTCCAGTCGGTCCAAGTCGGTGTTTGCCCGCATGTTTCCTCACCTGTTCCCGTGCGGCAGAGGCGATCCAAGCGAGCAGCGGCACATTCCAGTGTCGTTGGATGCCTGCATCCGCCATTACCGCATGGTGAGCACGCGAAGATTTACTGGAGACGAGCTTTTCATGCTGGTGTGCTTCGACTTTCTCTCCGTCCAATAAATGTATCTATAAGTCGCGCTGAAATGCAAGCGCAATCCAGCTTTGTTTGAACCCTACAGTGCTATCACCGAAGCTTCGTTGGTAGAAGCTCTTCAGCAGAAACAACTGCGTCGCCAAGGCCGAATGAGATCAAGTCACGAACAACCCCTCTAACGCGAGCGACTTTCTAACGACTGTCGAGCTCAGTGGTGGAGTAATATGGGGCAGCGACGCCGAGCGAGCGCAGTATCGCCGTCGCGCGTTTACCTACCAGACTCCATACGGCTAACCAGCTCTGTTTGGGACCCTGACACCGAACGTTGGCGAATCATTCGTGATGGCCCATTATGCGGGTATCACGTCCGTCGACACGCTCTTCGACGCCAATTTGGCTGACCTGCCCCGATGGTCGGCACTACACAATGCAGGATTGCGAACAGATGTGGTGTCCGCTCGCCTGTTCATGCGCAACATGGAGGCATTCATAGAGCACGTGCTGGGAATCTCTACGAAACCTTTCGATAGCCTTTTAGGCGACGTCAAGGCGTATTTCGGCATGGTTGAGAGGCAAGGCGGTGGTACGCTGCACGCTCACGTTCTCCATGCTCGGAAGCGTTGAGTACGTTCACTTCCACGCTGGGACCCAGTTTCAACTCATTCGCGATGGAGCGACAGGTACAATCGTGCAACTGCCAAGCCAGCCACCGGACTACGCCATGATCCGAGTCCCGAGACCACAAGCGACAGCAATTCGGCTCTGTACTGACCCTGAGCTGTTTTGTGTGTTCTTTACCACCGAGGCATACTCCAAGATGACAATCAAACACTCGCGGTGCAACCGCAGCAATCCCCCTTTTTCTGCGCAGTCGGGTCGACGGTATACAAGGTACAACGGAAACACTCGACGATGGTCGTGACCGACTAGTATCAACTCAGACAGTGATCAATAAGCCCCTGCAAACGTACTTGCTCGATTCACGGTGGCTACGCGACATGGATTGATCGCAATGGAACCTATGACGCCAAAGCTTGCGGCATGGTCCAAGCCGTCCACACACGCACTACAAGAAGAACAACGACTCCAGCACCTAAGTGATCTCACGCTAGCGGGTTTCCACCTGCGAGTGACCACCGCCAACGTTATAAATTATTCGATGGAAGTAGTCGCCGATCCCGAAACAGAAAACCTATGAATCATCTAGCTAGCTAGCTCCTAGCATCAACACAAATGGAAGTAACCACCACCACGCATCGATTGTCAACAAAAGCAGACAAAAAAACTCACCAGATGCACGCCACCTCGCAGTAGATGACCCCACGATCTAAATGGGCACACGAAGCCCGAATGTACTACCGCAGTCTCTTTTAACCCACCAGCTCCACTTGTCGCTGTCATGTACAGCCTGGTACACGTCTTGGAGCCCTAGCTCCGCATCGCCTCAGTGCCTGGCTCAATCAGCAGCTGCTACAACTTGTCGTGCACGAAGCGCGTAGCCCCTCCGACTTGCGAACACTCATGAGGTGGCCCACGATGCCCCACACGTGGCCCAGCGCGTCGCCCGGTATCTCCAGCGGGTCCACCTCGTCGGCGCTGCACGCTCTTGCCAGCATCGCGTAACTGACACCTGCCATCGCGCGGGCTGCGCGTGTAGTCGGCCGTGCCGTTGGTGGCCGCCGGCAGTTGGCGCTCGCGCGCGCACACAGAGCCAGCAAGCCGACCCATCCCGATCGCTCGCAACTGCCATCCACCCACCTGGTCGCCACCGCCAACCCGCTCCGCCCCCGCGACGATCCCCCCGACTGCGCGCTTCGTGAAAGACTGGTGCTTCGTCGAATGGCTCCAGAACAGAAACGGCGCTCCTCCAGGTCGCTTGAATGTGTCCACCAACCAAAAAAAAAAAAACCAAAATGTTGTTCGATTACAGAAACATTTAACCACTACGCCCAACGATAGTTCTTCGAACTACAAACAAAGAGCTACTTGTGATAAAGTATGCTCTCGTCAAATTCGGCTCACCTGCTTGGCTCCAAACCGTTTGTGATATTCACTGATCACTACGCACTGCGACCCAGTTGCCTCACCTCTTACAAAGGACGGTCCGTTGGCTGTTCATCTTGGCGGAGTACAACTTCGAGGTGAAATACAAGCCTGACAGGCATAATGGTCTTGTGGACGCGTTTTCCCGTCGACCAGAATATGAGCTTGCTCATTTCACCATGGTAACCTCGCCCGTGCTGGACCTGGTCCGCGCTGCGTGTGCACGAGATGACGTATGTGTCGCTCTGCTACGTGCTTTCGGGAGCAAGGAGTTTGAAAACTCGGACAAAACATTGTCGGCATGCTTGCACACGAGCCGGCATCGCTATTCCGTCGCTGACGGGCTGCTGTAATACAGAACGGGCCGAGGACACTCCTCGGGTCGTGGTCCCTCATGACGAATACGTGAAGTATCGCATCCTCTTCAAAGCACATGGTATACCGCGTGGTGGCCACCTTGGACGTGAAATGACATACAACTCTGTAAGCCAGTCGTATTGGTGGTCCAAGCTGTACAAGTGGGCGAGAACGTACATGCGCACGCATGAGACGTGTCAGCGGGTGAAACCCCCACCGCATGCGGCCGCGCCGCTGGTAATCTTGCCTGTACCCTCCGGGTAATGGGAGCCCATGAGTTTGGACTTTGTGTTTGGAGTCCCGAAAGATGCGGCCGATAACACGGGCATCGTGGTCTTTGTTGACAGTCTGAGCAAGATGGCTCATCTAGCGGCTGTGCCGGACACCGTGGACGGTGAGGGTACAGCAAAGTCATCTTTCGATCGGGCTGCCAGGCCAGTATCGATTGTCTCGGATCCGCTTCACTGGGAAGTTTTAGGACCCTGTCTTGAAGGTGCTCGGCACCAAGCTGGCCATGTCCACAGCGGACAATCCCCAGATCTTGTCGAGGACATTCTCCGCAGCATTTGTGCTGAAATGCTAAAGCGTTGGAGTGCTATGCTTCCACTTGTCGAGTTTGCGTTCAATAATGATGTGCATGCCTCGTCCAGCTACACTCCGTTTTACGTGAACGGTCTCACTCACCCGCGCGTCCCGCTGACGCTACCACCGCGTGGTTCTGGGCTTGGGGGAGGGGGATAGCCGATCGGCTTGCTGATGTCAGCCCACTCACTACGTTGACGAGTTCCTTTCAACGCGTCTGGGTGTCCTTCGACACGTGCGTGACGCTATGGCTGATATAGCCAAGACAAACAAAAAGAACAAGCTGGTGCTAAAGGCAGATGCAGTGTGAAAGTTATGAGGTCGGGGACCTGGTGTTGCTTAACGCTATAAACCTACCTACGCATGCGGTGTCTGCTGTCTTTAAGACCAAGTCACGCCCACGCTTCGTCGGACCTTTCACGGTCCAGTCCAGGAAGGGCATAGTGTACACGCTCAAATTTTCGAAGAAGATGCGTACACACTCCGTATTCAAGGTTAGCTTGCTCAAGCCCACCGGGACCCGGCGCAGATGGATTCCTAGGAGCTGGGCCCCAGCGTGGCGGGGTCATAGGGCCCTGCTGAAGCCGCAGCAACAGGTCGAGTTGACATCCAGCCGCGCCAAGCCTTGCTCAAGGCGGTATAGACGCCGGGCACCAGACTGTGGGGTCTTAACCCAGTCCACGCGCTGGTGGTGCGCTTGGATCTCATCCAGCGCGGTCCCGTAGTCCCGCTCAATTAAATCATGCATGCGTCAATGACGCTCGACGTCGTGACGTAAGTCGCTCACCTAATCTCGAACCCGGTCGAGTTCACCAGGCCGAAAAGCTCAACCATGGGCGGCGACACGTCCACCTCCGGCGCTGCTCGACGCAGGGGAATCGCCACTTTCACGTGGAGAGTATAAAGGTGTCGTCGACGCGGCGGTTATAACCCGTGTCTGTTGAGGCGCCGAGGGTACCCGGACCCCGAGAACTTATGGGAGTTTGAGGTACCCCTCCATCAGGACAGCCCAGACGTCGTGGACGCGTTTGATCGACGCAATCAAGGGCATCCGCGAGCCCGCGAGCGTGCAATCGGTCGCCTCACGCTTCCCGATGTTGGCAGGGGAGTGGACGGATCATACGCTGAGCTCAAGCGTTGCTCCTGGGCACTCCATCACCTTGGTTAATGCTGACAGAGCTCGTGGGAGCAATAGAACCGAGTCCGAAGGACCGCAGGGGATGATTGGCAGCCTGCTGCTGCTTGGTCTTAACCATCGCGAAGTCAAACTAAAGCATAAGCTCGAGGCGCACATCTACTTCACCGAAGCTGGCTCGTAAAGCCTCCAGCCACGGGAGTTGTCGGGCTTTCCGAGGACAGATCTCGAATTGAGAGTCGTCCAAGATGACGGTCTCCCCACCTAGATGCACCACTGGACAGGTCCGCTTGACGGGTACGGAGGCACCTCGTGCTTGAACAAGCAGTCGGCCGCCATACTCCGACGGTGCGGTCACCTGCGTAGTCAGGTGTCTTTCGGAGAGCAGTACGGGCAGCTAGCGCTGCACGCAAAGAGGCCACAGGGCCGGCGACCCATGATCGCAGCGAATGCAAGACAGCTTGCTTCACGACCTCAGCAGGATTGCAAGGTTCGAAGCCATAATCGCTACTAGAACGAACCAGTGGTCGCGCTTCAGGGCGTTGAGAATGCTGGACCTCTCCCTTCTTGCGTTGTTGCTCTTGGACCTCGTCGAGATCGTCGGTTATTTCACCGCCTTCTAAACGAAGCGCGCAGAGATGTGAGCGTGTGGACCACGCGAGGCTCAGGGAGCGGATTGGGCGCATGGCGTACGCGCGGGTCTGTCGCTAGTGAGCGAGGGGATGACTCCTGCAGAGGCTGCACGGGAGTATCGGACTCGTAGTCTACAGTGTCAAACAACGAGGTTATCGATGCCCGCCGCATTGGAGGGATGACGCGTTTTGCTAGCCATAGCTGCGATCCAAACTGCACTGTTGAGCGCTGGGAAATGGCGGGTAAAACGTGCTGCGTGCTGTTTGCTTGCCGTACAATTTCCTCCGGGGAGGAGATTACCATCAACTATGGGACAATTCGTACCGTCCGAAGTAAGTTAACCCCTCCAAACCGGATGCTGCATAATGCAGGATTAGCAAAAACCTTAAGCTGAATATATTCAGCTTAACCCTTTCGTGGTAGAAGGGCACAAAATGCGCCCTTTTACAGGTTTTCCAAAACACGGTGCGAAAGCACCCCCCTCTAAGGGCGCATTTTGTGCCCTTTTGCACAAGTTCAACCGTAAATGCACCGCCTTTTATAACAAATCATAAACAGTACAGTGCGTAATCAGGAAGTCATACAAAAATCAAGTTACGTGCAGTCAACAGGATGCACCTGCAAATCACTGAAGGTACTATGTTGCAAGAGATATGCAAAACGAGTACCGTGATTTTCTTAAAGGGCGAATTTTGTGCCCTTTTAGGACCAAATAACTTAGGCTTGTATGGTATAGTTTGGCCAAGGGACTCGCGAAAGGGTTAATGATGCACAATTTTGCATTTTTTACTTTGCCTTTACTAGTGTAAAATACATCAACGAAGACGGAGGTTCTTTTACGAACTCCACGGACCCCGCCCGGGTTCGGACTTGCTAGTACTATTCTCTGGATTTTAATCCAGAGTCCATCCCACGACTGCAACGTGGGTCAGAATCCGTGCATAATGCATACCCTCGTAACAGGGCTGGCACTTGAGCACCCGAGGACGCGCGCAGTGATGGACGGACGATGAGAGGGGCGAGCACCAGGACCGCCACGTGGGCGCCAGGTAGCCTGCCTGACAACGAGTTGGACGGATGGACGGTGGGCGAGCGTTGGTATCAAGAAGCACGGTCAGCGAGGGGCAGGCACGGCGTGGAAGGCATTGAAGTACCTCCGCCGAGTCGCCGGCACGCATGAGACCGCGAATCTGCCCGAGGGGAGTGGCTGGACGGACGATGGCTGGGCGGAGCTCCCAGCGTGATTGAGCTCACTTTAGATTTGGCACTGGAGAGTGCAAGTGACTGCTGGGCGGTTGTGAACTGGACGAACGGCAAGCAGACGGCTGCGTAGAAATTGTGTGCGAAACAGTTGTCGGCTAGCTGTAGTGGAGTGCATTTGGCAGGAAACTAAATAAATT
>JAABLL010000353.1:5184-16327 GCA_012295475.1 Phytophthora gonapodyides | reverse complement strand
CCATCGTCAGCGCACGTGTGGCTTATCCGGAGGTCCCAGTAGCACCATCAACACGTTGATTTGCATCGTTCTGGGAGCGCACTCGAGCATCTCGTGCTGTCTTAAAACGTCCTCAATTGTCCACGATCCATTCCTTCTATTCGAAAGGATCTGCTCTCGTGGAAGCACGTCATCAATCCTGCCTTCTTCCAGATTTTCCAGGGCAGGATCGTGGTCATTCATCCACGCAGCGTCTTTGTTCGTCCAGTAAAGCTCCATGGACTGAACACCCCACTTGATTATCGCTGAGGGGATCTCCGCCATGATCGCGACCTTCAGCTCATGTACCGTCTTGCCCTGGTCAATGTTGATAGAGATTGCGTGTAACCCCGATACGCCAACGACCGAACACATAAGCATCCCCATCTCTGGCAGACATTTGATTGAGAAGGAGGAACAACCAAGGCGGGTAATGATGGAATCGAGCAAGCTGAGGAACGCTTGACGACCACCATGTCGAAGAGGAGTGCGGTGTCGCGTTCGAACGATTGACTTACTCGCCGTTCTTCCTGATTGTCTGGGTGGACGGTGTAGCTTGGCGGGTACGTATCATGCTCTTCTCGGGTCATTTTCATGTCGGACGGGTGGTACTCGGGAATGATGGTGCTCAACTGCATCCTGGAGCAAGTAGCTCCGCTTTCAAACGAAGAGAGTGACAAAGCGCAACTTAAGCTATTCGCGAACAGGAGTTCCCACTGCATGCTTCATTATACGAAGATAACACGCTGTCAGCAGAAGACGATAATGGCAGTAGTAACTATTGCCGTTGGCCAGTTGGTCAACGCTAATACAGAACCGTCGTTCGCAGAGGAGCCCAAAGTGCGACACTAAATTGATACAACCTACGTGTAGGTGTTTTTCACACGTGGGTTGCAGCATACGAGAACATCGGCAGCATCAAAGCAAATGACAGGCTCGAAAGACGTAAACGAAAGCTAGAATATGGCAAGTTGCGAAGAAAATGCCTATTTTCACGCACTCGATCAGCTTCTTAGCCATTATATGTTTTCCGAGAGCTCCACTGTCTTCACGCGCTTGATCGGTCAACTTGTGTTGCACGTTAACAACCTTGCGGCTGCGAATTGGTCATAAGAAGCGTGAAACTTGAGTTCCAAAAGAGATAAATGCAAATGACACAACCCCTCCCCCTATCGAGCATATGACATGTTTCGTGAAAACTCGGAGCTTGCCAGTCTCCATTCAATATCGATGATGCACTGAAGATAATGCATCGGTCAGTGGGGAACTCAAGTGCAGCAGCACCACTTCTCGTTCTAAGCTCTCGTAGAGTTTTCAACATTATTTATTCTCTCGGTCTGATTGCCCAACGATCCAACGTGTACAAGAAGTGTTCAAGAACGAGCAAACACGTCCAATGTAAAAAAAAAAAAACTCGAAGAAGCACTCGGTGTTACACAGAGTATCAGTGCATGCCAAGCAGCTCCCGGTGGTCCGCCCGAACTTAANAGTCTCCATCGTCCCAGTCTCTCGCGAAGATGGTCGTGGCTAGTGGTCGTCAGGCTGCGCTGGTGGGCGGGCGCCTCGTGGCGCGTCAGTCCCAAGCTCAGGCGCTCACTCTGCGTCAAACTCGTTCGTTCTACACGGTCTTCGAGAAGTACCTGGAGGCGCACAAGCGCTACGGCTGGAAGGGCACGTTGTGGAAACTCTACAACCCCGGCGATGTCAAGTTCGGGCGCTTGGTGGGGGAAGACGAGAACGGATTCAAGTACTACGAAGACCCCACGGAAGTGTACGGCCAGCACCGCTGGACGGAGTACAAGGTGAACTCGTGGGAGGAGGTGGAAGGCACGCTCATCCCTCCGCAATGGCACCTTTGGATGCACCATTTGACGGACTCGAAGCCCGGTGAGGCGGGCCAAGACCCGGCCAATTGGGAGAAGAAGGAGACGGTGGCCCACTCGGACGCGCCCTACCACACGCATCTGGGAGAGCACGTGCCGTACTACCCCAACAAGTCGCTCTACCGCTCGCGCGGCTACAACGTGGGCAGTATGGCCATCACGCCCGACCAGCCGGACCAGTACTACCTGCAGCCGGGCCACCTGCGTCGCACCCGCAAGCACAAGCAGCACTTCTTCGCCGATGTGGACTACAACAACCCGGAGGCGTCGGACGAGAGCCGCAAGCAGTCGCTGCGTCCCCTTGACGTCAACTAAACGAGGGCGAGGAAGTGCCGAGGAGAGGAGCGGTGAACAATTGAACAAGGAAGCAGGGAATGAAGTTTGGTAGTTGATGCTGGTAGATCCACGAGGTTACGACGTCAATAACGCAAGCTTTCGCTTCATTTATTATGCTCGACAGCGTCCAGCTCCCTGTCCATCCGTCCGTTAACCCCCCAGGAAGTCCGGACTGTCGCCCAGCTTGACAACTAACATCCATCCCAGCGCACCGCTAAATACATACACGTCGTCTCTGTTTCTAGATGGCGATCTCGCTGCAGCCGTCCTTGGCTTCCAGGTTCATGGCGATGAGCGAGCCCGCACGCGGGTTGGAGCTGTCCGTGGACGCCGAAGACGAGCGCTCGGACGACAGATCCTCGCCGTAGTCGCTGTCTTCGGCGCTTGAAAGCTGCTGCAGTAGCGGCGTGGACGTCACGAAGCCGGAGCCGCGCACGGAGCTCTCCCGAGGCGACGTGGACGCGATGGACGACTCGGTCAGGAACGACGCCGTGGACATGGCGTTCGGGTCCTCCTCGGAGCTGCGGGACGACGCCGACATCTTCTCTCCTGACAGCTTCGGGAGCGTGTCGTACACAGATCCAGTCCGCTTTTCACGGCCAGCCACGGGCGAGTCGGGCCCCATACTCTCGTCCGACGCACGGATCGCCGGTGCCTGTCGAGAAAGGTCCGGGGCCGGAGTCGGCGCCTTCCGGCTTGGCAGAGGAGCCAGGAAGCTGTGGTTGTCTGCATCAGGTCCCATGCTCTTGTGGCTCGCTGCACTCTGCGTGAAGTCGGCCTGCGGCGACCTGTTTTGTTCTTCCATGTGCATCTCCCCGTGAGCGTTGGTCGTCGTCACGAGCTCCGCGTATTCGTCGGGCGCTGAGAGTTTACGAGCTCCTGGCGCTCTTGACGCGGCCCCACGGCCACTGGCAGTGCCGTTGCCGATCATCCCAGACAAGTGGAAGGTCTTGCTGCCAGTGCTTCGAGCCGAGGACATGCTGGGGTTGCCGGCGTTGCCATCGCCGGGCTCCTCTGACGCACGGTACTGGTACGAGTAGCTGGCCATCTTGCGGTTACTGAAGGTGGGGCTCACGCCGCCTTGCGTGTTGAAGACGCTGCTGTCCGTGCTGCTGGCGAAGCTCGACGTGTACGGGTTGCTGGCGGCGCTGGAGCGCGCAGAGGAAGCGAAGCTCGCGTCGAAGCCCTTGGACATGCCCAGATCGCCTGGCGCCAGCTCGATGGACATCTCAGGCATGCCCAGCTCCTGCTCCTTCTTGAAGCCACGGTCAGCCGGCACCGTGAGGCACGTGGCCCCCGCGGGAGGCGACAGGTCGGACTCCCGTTCCTTCCGCTGGCGCCTTCTCCGCGCCCTCAGGAACAGCAGCGTGGCCACTACAAGAGCCAAGACGCCAATGGCGATGCCGATGCTGAGAGCGGCGCCGCCGCCGCTGCTGCTGTCGTCGTCGCCACTGCCGGTGCCGCCCGACGTCGTTTCGGGGGTCGACGCGGCGGCAGCGGCCGACGTGGCCGAAGCTGAAGCTGAAGAGCCGGAGGTGGCTGGACTGGAGGTGACCTTGGCTGGACTGGTGGTGGCTGGCGCCTCGGTAGCTGAGGAATCAGAGCCCTGGGACTGAGACTCGGAAGCGGAGGAGCTGGGGCTGGAGCTGGAGCTGGAGGACTCGGTGGATGCGGAGCTCGTGCTGGTGGACGTCGAGGTGGACGAGGAGCCCGAGGTGACGGAGTTGAGCAGGCTGTTGACCAGGTCGTCGGTGGACACGTCGGCCACCGTCCTCATGGTTTGGTTTTCCCTGTAGGTAAAGCCTAGCGAAGCTGCGAATGTAGAGCTTCCGTCCTCTTCCCGCCGAGCTGCGCTGATTGCCACTGACTGCCAATGACTCGAAAAGAGTCAGACGAGAGCGACACGTACAGCACGCGCTCTCATTCTGCGGCACCTTTGAAATGTAATAGACGGTCAAAACATGCCGACTACACAGATAGCAAAACTTGTATGATACGAATCCCCTTCAAATCAATTTGACTATTTTCATTGTGATTGTAGAGCTCCTGCCGATCTGAGAGCATATTGAAACCAAGTGAATGGCCGTTACAGAAAAGAGTCGGAACGCAAGTGTCGCCACCGGACGAAATGCCGCATGACATGTGAGCTCGCCGATCGCAATGGCCATCGGCCGCCCGAGGCGAGGAACTGGAGCGAGGCGGCAACTACGACTGACACTGGGCAGCGCTGATTGTCAGCCTCGCTGCTCAAACGTCTCGACTGCACGGCGTGCCCACGGCTGGCGCGGCGGCACTTCCGAAGTCGCACGGTCTCGGAGCGGGCAGGAGCGCCGCGAACACACATGGCAGCCAGAAATCGGCGGGCTGTTCGCGTTGACGAGGCCGCGCAGAGATGGGCGACGACCAGAAGTGCTCAAAGCAAAATCCATGACGAACTCGGCGCCTCGACCGCGGTGAAATATCCACCAGCAAGTCGAGTACCAATGCTTTCCAACACAAATGCATCACCGCCGCTGGGAGAAATTGATGTAAGGGGCATCTATCCTGCAGCTTGCTTGCTTTTACTGTAAACGTTTTACATGAATAGTATAATCGGCATTGCCTTTTTCAGCTGCCCACTTCAACATGACAATTACCCGGTGGCAAGTGGCCAGCAAAAACCCATTAGCCAAGTTGAGCCCATCGGAAAGCGAAAGAAATTATACTGTAGTAAATTCATTGAATAAATGGCAGTCTCCGCTTGCACAGCCTTCCTCTTCCTGGGTGCACGCCACCGACGCCGCTCAAATCGCCCGGAAGTCCTTGAACTTGTTCTCGATGTCCTCCTTGAGCTCCGGGTCCACGGCGTTGCGCACACCGATGAGCGCCTTTGCCATGGCCTCGGAGGCGCCGATCATGGGGCGCAGCACCGCCACAGGCACCGCGCGGATGACCGACCGCACGTAGCCCTGCGAGCCCGTCTTCTTGTACTCCACGAGCGGCACCGCCACGATCGTCTTCGCAGCCACGTGCAGTTCACGCGCCAGCGAGTCGTACGCCTGGCCAAAGCCCTCAGCAGCATTCGCCGGCTGCTGCGTCAAGTACTGACGGCCGCCAATGCCGCCTCCAGTGTCCTGCGCGTTGCGGATGCCGCCGCCGCCCATACGCCGCGAGTTGCGGGCGATTCGGCTGCCAGCCTGTCGGTACTTGAGCTGCTTGCGACGCAGCGCCGACGACGAGGACACGACGTCGTCCGCGTGCTCCAGCAACGCCTGCGTGCCCTGCGCCACCTTGGAAGCCGTGTTCAGCGTCTCGATCGTCACCGACTTCAAGAAGCTGGACGCTCCCTTCTTCAGACCACGCACTAGCCGTCGGTCGCGTCCGTAGTGCTCCATGGGCAGCAGGATCAAGTCGGCGGCGCCTGCGCCAATGTTCACGAACGGCCGCAGCGGCGGCATCGACACGCTCGCCACGCACTTGTGGATCTGGTGCCGTGAAATGTCCTGCACCCACGAGACCAGCACGTGCTCGCCCAGCGCCGCCCAGCCGTCCAGTCCGCTCATCTGCACTCGACGCAGCACCAGCTCCATGCCTTCCAGCACGAACAGGTTGATCACTTCCAGGTAGTCGCCAGCACGCAGCGCGGCGTAGTCGACGTGGTTTGGGCGGTAGTCGATCTTGATCTTGCAAGGCTTGATGTCGATGCTCTGGAAGAACCAGGCGCCCAGACTCACCTCCGCCTCAGCCGGAGCGCTCTCGCCAATGGGTTTCATCTCCATCCCTCCTTCGTGCATCATGACCTCGACTTCATCGTCTGTTTCCTCCACCATCGGGCCGATCGGCCGCCGCACTGAGCGCTTCTTGGGTGCCGCGGGTTCTTCCACAGGCACGAACTGGCGCAGGAACTTGACCACTTCCTGGTCCAGATTGATCCGCAGCGGCAACAAGCGCGCCTTGAGACGGTGCTCTTCGCACAGATTGGGGCCAGGCCGAACCGTGATCAGCTGCAGCCGCACCATCGAGCTCCCGCTTTCACGGGGATGAGTCGCTTCCGACTTCCAGTAGCACACGATCTTGCGGATCTGCGACGTGGAAATGTAGTCCAGCAGCTCCACGTCGCCGAGCGCCAGCACCGTGTGAGAAGCCAGCGGCTGCGTGTCCGTCTCGTTGAACATGTCCAGGCGGAGCTGGATGCGCGTCACCACGAGCTCCAGCATCTCCTCCGTCTTGCGCCCGCTCTTCTTCAGCGACCGCTTTCTCGATGCCGGCGCACTCTCACTCGACGCCGCTCTAGTTGTCCTCGTGGCTGGGTCCCGCTTCATGAAAGATGCTGTCGGAGCGCTTCTCGAGCTCGTGAACAGCGGCGAATTACCGTCACCAGACCCACCGAAGAGGTCGCCGCCATCCGACGGCACGTAATTATCCAGCAAGGCGTCCAGAAGCTTCTCCTTCTTGGCTGAAGCGCTGTCAGGTTGCTGTCTCGAGCTTTCGTCGCTCTTAGGAGGGTGGAGCCTCACCGCGTCACTGGCATCACGCGTCCAGTCGCAGCCACCGAAGAAGCGCATGCAGATGTTGAAGTTACGCAGCAGAACACGCTGCACCACAACCGGCGACGTCGCCTCCATTTTGCGAACGGCATTTTCCCTCGCGATGGCTCGAATGGCGTCCTCGCACTCCTTTTCTCCAAACGACAGGGACGTTGCCGAGCCACCGATGGGGATTTCCACGTGATGCGGGTAGATCCGCGANTGATCATCATAGAACCATCGCGCTGTTGGCTGGTCTGGCGGAGAGGACGTTGGGATCCCAAACGATGACGAGGGAGCGCCTGCGTGACTACTGGTCGATGAGAACGAGGCCTGTCGCGGTGGAATCGCACGCGGAGATGACGCTACAGACGAGAGCTGCTGGAGAGGATTCTCTGCTACGTCGTGCTCGTCCTCATCCTCGTCCTCGTCGTCAGCGCTATGGCTCGCGTTCGATTCCATGTCGAGCAACTGGTTGATGCGCAACTGGAGGTCGCTGTCAAGGGCGAAGTCCAGTTCCACTTCCTTGCCTTCGTCGTCTCCCGCATCGATGATCGACATTGACAGCGCGTTCGGGAACATGTCATTCCCATTGGCACCGCCATCGCCAGCTGCGTCAACGCCTACTTCACTCGGAGGCAAGTGAACGCTTCGATCCTCCAACGTATCCAGACGATGCGAGAATGACGATGCCGTCTCTTCGGTCTGCAGGTCGCTGAGCTCCACCTCGTCGGACGTGTTCTCCATGCCCCACCAGTTCTTCGACGCAGCCGGGAACGCACCCATAGGGAAGTGGTTCGCATCGAAATCGTCATCGTCTTCGCTTTCATCTTCGAATGAATACACGGGCTCAGTCGCCTGGTCAGGTAGTGGGTTTGCCGACGGAACAGACACAGCAGCCGGGGGCTTTTCTTCTACTGGTTCAAACAGAGGGAAGTCCTCGCCTGACGTTTCACTGACGGACGAAGCACTTCCTTCCCCGGCGTCACTCGCACTTCCATCAGGGGGGATCCATCGCGCTGCTGTTTCGTTATAAAGAACTGCTCTCTTCTCAGGAGAAGATCCCAAGTGCATCGACCCGCTAGGAGAATGTGCACCGCCCGAAGCAAACCACGGGTCCTGTCCAGCCTTGTCAACTTGCGCGTGATCCTGGTCCGACTCTGGCTCCATCAAAAAGGCCCCGGCAGCTTCGTCAGGCCGTCCGTCGAACGACCTTGTATCGGAGTAGTAGTCCTCGATAACCAGCTCATTAATGCGAATTGGGTTCGCAGACTTGCGCCTCTCCTCTTGCTGGTACTTTAGTCGCAATTCCGAAGCCGAGAGCTGGTCGTCATGCTCGAAACCTTGCACCATCCGATCCTTTTCCTTCTGAATCGCATCCATCCGCGTGCGAAGCAAGCGAGCCTCTGTATCGGTTGCCACCGTTTTCCCCGGGAAAATCTTCTTGCCACTGCCAAAGGCGTCTTCATCAATCTGCTCGAGGATATTGACGAAATCCCGGCCGGAACCGCCAGCTTCACTGTTGGCACCGATGGAAAGCCGCTCACTTCGAACACTCGCAGTAGTAGAGAAGTCAACGGCGCCACTTGACGGGTCAGGAGAAGGCGCGCCAATAGACCGCATGCTACTGGTTGGGCCAGGGCTCAAGTTCGTCACCACCGAGACGCTGGATGGCTCGCTCACGCCGTCTAAACCCACATACGCAGTGGTGTCGCGAGGCTCTTGCTCGATTGCGAGCTGGTCCGTCCACACCGAGAGCAGCTCAATTAAAGTGTTGAATGAATCAAAGCACGCATAAATATTGGCCGTGCCCAGATTCAACTCCACGGACATCTCCGGAGACGCCGACGCTTTCTTGTCGAGGCGCTCGCGAGACGCAGAAGCTGCTTCAAGTGCAGTAGGCGGCACGAGCACACGCAGGAAAACGTCAACGAAATCCATCGTGACGATCTGTAAGAAGCCGTACTTTTCCAGAAAGGTAAGCAGCGAGGGATACTCCGCGGCCAGACTGCCATTACCGCTGCCTCCGTACGTGTCCGCGAACATGAGCACCTTCTTCTTCGTGCTCTTCGAGTTGCCACGGAGAAAGAGGCCGTTGCCAAGCAAAACCTCGTCAATCTCCTCATAACCAGCACGTGCTTGCGTCAGGAACAGCTCCAGATCACCCACGGAGATCTTGTAGCCTTGCATGACAGCGCCAGTCACGACGTTCGAGGACACGCTGACCTTGCCCAGCACAAGAATCACACGTGAAGTCAGCGTCATGGGCGCGTAGTCCACTATCACGTCGTAGAAATTCACGAACAGCTTCGTGAACACCGTCTTCGGAGCTGTCGCCAGCGGTACAGCATCGTAACTGCCTCCACTCTTGATGGAGTTAAAGAGCTCGGTGCTTTCCTCGTCCGACATGTTCGCTGAGTCTAGCGGGATAATCGGAATGGGGTACTCCATCAGCACGATATCCAGCATCTGGAACAGCCACTTCGACCGCACGTCGTACCGCAAACTGAGGTGCGAAAGGTGAAGCTCCACTTTCATCTCGCGCATCTCGTTTGTCTGGTCAGCAATGTCCACGCCCATGAAGAAGATCGGGGCTTTCGACACACCGAAAGGCGTCCGATAGATGATCGGCACAACAGCGTTCGTGCGACCATCTTCTTCGAGTAAGGTCATATTCTGAGCAAGCACGTGAACTCGCGACAGTAATTGCCCCATCCATTGAGAAACCTGGAACACCTTCAGAGTCTGGAACGCAAAGTGATACGTGAACAAGACCTTGTCCGGCTCAGACGACGTATCCGTCGCTTTCTCTTTGTCTTCATGCATTCCCGTTGGTTGCGGGCCGTGAGCAGGTGGGGGCGGTACGGCCACGTAGTCACACAGGCGGGCAGTTCCTTCACCCAGCGTGAGATTCAAACTCATGTAGCTTGGCATCAGTCTGTTTCGGAGCGCAGCAGCAGCCAGCATTTGGTTGTAGCTGTCGACGTCGATAGGATTGATCATCAGGAGTGCGTCAAAGAGAACCATCAACCGGTCCAGCGACGACTTAAATAAAACCGCATTGGCACGAGGGAGGCCAATTTCCACTGAAAACAGCGACGCTGCAGCCGCGGCGCTCTCGTAGGACTCCGTACGGCCCAATGCATCCAAGTTCCAACCGTTTAAACCAACTCGTCCGCCGTCATTGTCATCACCGCTGACGTCGTCGGGTGAGCTGCCAACCGACGCGCCATCGGGGCTTTGGCTAGCGTCCTGAGAGAGGTTTTGTTTGCTAGCAACCGCCTCCTTCATTTCCTCGCGAGATGGCGCTTGAAGACGCAAGCGTAGAGTGCAAACCTCTTCCGAGCGCTCGTCACTGGAGGCAGTGATAAGGACGGCCTTGTCCAGCCGTGAGCTGCGCTGGTTGCCATTTTCCGGCGTCAGCAGCGAGACTTTGGCATTATCAAAAGAAGCGTCAAACTCTGCCAACCAAGGCAACGAGCTGCCTCTTCGATACTGTGGTGGCATCGGTGCGCCTGCAGCATCAGCTTCGTCTCCTTCTCCATCAGGACTGGGGGAGAACGAGGCCACCTTCACACCTTCCAACGTCATCAGGAGTCGATCTTCGCAGAGTCCACGCTTCGACGAAGGCCCGAAGCGAATCAGGTCGCTGTTAACCATCGGAAACCGCAGCGTGACCTGCACACACTCTGTCGTCATCTCGAGCTTCTTCTCAAACTCCTTGACGTCTGGTCCAGCAGCTGACGCTTTGTGCTTCGGCGTTGACGTATCTTCTTCCAGAAGGGCTAAGAGCCGATGCGCTCGGTCCAGCAAATACATATCCCATTCCAACAGCACAGGCTGCACGTTCACTTTCACCCCAAGGGATGCGATCGCTGCTGGGGTGCCATCCTCTATCTCGGGCTCAAACTGGATGCGCAACTGAGCGGACAGGTTGGCCGATAAATTAACTCTCCGTCCCGTAACTGGGGAGCTGTCGGCAAACTTTAACACACACGTCGACAGCATCGCCGCTTCGTCCTCCTCGGCGTCCAAGGACATGCGCGGGAGCGTCTTCTCCGTGACTGTAAACACTCCAATCGTAAAAGCAAGCGACGAGTGCTGTGCGTACGCCAAGCTTGAGAAGATAATGTCTTTGAACGAGAGCTCCAATCGCTCCAACCCGTCGACCGATGGCAACGCCTTGGTAGGTCTCACAGGAGCGCGGAGGAAGCGACTGTCGGTCATGGATCCTCCATTCTCCTGCTCACTAAGCGAATCCTCGTCTTCCCCCTCGTCGTCCTCGTCATCCGGAAGGTCGTCGTACAAAAGGACGCATTCGCACTCCAGCAGATGGACTTTCACTCGTGTCCGGACTTGCCGTGCTGCTCGATTCTGGGCTGCCGTTGTTGACCACGACAA
>JAABLL010000351.1:0-16350 GCA_012295475.1 Phytophthora gonapodyides | reverse complement strand
AAAAAAAAAGGCCACCCGCGCCCGGGTTTGCCTGGTGTTTAGTCCGAGTTGGCGGGGGCAATTGTTGGGGGGGGGGGGGGGGGGGGTAATCTGCTGTCAGGTTAGCCATGCCTCATTCGTAACATCATTTGTGAAAATGAGCAGGCATGGGTAGTAGTAAACGGATGTGGCAGTACGTGCGAGACAACAGATAACAAAAGCAACAATGGTAAGTGTGTGAGCTTTGTTAGATGTTTTTCTCTTGCAACTGTAATAGAGAGAGCATGAGGACATCCTTGTTTGAAATTTGGTACGAGTACCGATCCATGCCTCGCCGTCGCCGAAGAAGCGTCGTGCCCTTCTAACATTTCCGCTTGTCGAAGTAGCCGCCCCATTTCGACGTGCAGCTTTTCGGCACGTTCGTGCAGGCTTTGAGGCGTCGACTCTGGGGTGTAGTGCACGGCTCAGCCAGGCGCCACTTGCACCAGAATATTTGCATAAACTTCCTCACTACAACAACAACGATCGAGAAAACTGTCAATCTTCGGTGAAGCCAGAAAAATCATACCAATTTGACACGTACCGACGGTTTCCCCAATGAGGAATTGAATGTCTTCTTCGTTGCGCTCAAACGCGTTCACAGAAAATCATGCAGTACCTACGAAAAACATAAGATAAAAATGAGCAAAATGTCAATAGCAAACAGAGAAGCTTGGGGGTGAAGACCTACCGAATTGTAGGATGTGGCTGTCGTAGATCCGTGCTTGCGATGCATCAGCCCCGAAACCGGACGAAATCGTATTTGAACGCCACCGTCCACCAGTATTTGGATCACCGCGCTCGCCGCCTCCGAATTGGTCTGACCTCTATCTAAACAAACTCGAACTATGCATCCTCTAACTACAGCTTCCACAAGTTCGTGAGCTAATTTTACATGTGTAAAAACAAAAAAATACCAAGGCTATAGTCTTCTTCGCCCGACGAACAAATCCAATGACTGCAATTAGTCCGCGTTGCAGCTGGCGCTCTTCGTCTGCCACGATGATGTCCGCCACATGCACCTCGGCGGTGAAGGGTCGACGTTCAGCGCTGGGGTTGTCGGGTGTGTATCTCATCCAGTCGAACCAGATTTTATGGGCCGTGTGTGGGGTGACACCCACGTGGCCCGCCGCAACCGCGAAGTTGAGGGCGGGACCACCGAACGATTTTAAACTGCGTCATGAGCTCTCGACGATGCCATATTGATAATGAGAAAGCTAAATTTTAAGTGCTTATGCGGCACTAACACGGGGAACAGAGGTGGCGAATGGCTGTGGTGATTTTTTGTCGACGCCGCGCAAATGCAAGAGGTTTAACAGCGAAAATGTCAATAAAGGTGACAATAGCTCAGTAGTAGATCGATAGTACTATTTTAAATGAGGTTTGGTAATTCATTTAGAAACTGGATGGATTCCCCGACTGGGAACGAGGGGGCG
Organism: Phytophthora gonapodyides; assembly: GCA_012295475.1. Lineage (NCBI taxonomy): Eukaryota > Oomycota > Peronosporomycetes > Peronosporales > Peronosporaceae > Phytophthora > Phytophthora gonapodyides. The sequence goes on along the minus strand of JAABLL010000351.1, from coordinate 14,896 downwards.
AATTCACAAATGAAACGACCAACGGAGGCGAGTGAGATGCCCGCGAAGAAGGACAGCGCGGTATTTGCGCAGGTGGGCCCAGGGACGAGCTCCCCAGCTAACGGACCCGTTACCCTTTCCAGCAGCTAGTTTTTTCTAATGCGGGGGTCTATGGGTGCAATCAGGCCTTCCGATAATAATTTTTTTTATTGCGATAGTAGGGCCGTTGAAAGAAGAAATAAGTTATTGTCCGAGGCGAAAAAGAGAGCAAAATAAGTTATTGGCGTCTCAAGAATTGTATTGGTAACAAGTCTGACGTAATTACGGGATACTTGGTGGTAGTGTAGCGACACTAATAAGCTTTCCAGTACCTGCAAACAAGAAGTGGCCGACACACTAGAAATAAGTTATTGGTACGAAATGCTGGACCCCAAAAAATAAGTTATTTACTGAGAAATATTGTACTGGGGTTGCAATACAATCCTTTTTTCGGAAGGCCTGGGTGCAATACACATAATGACTTTAATACAGAATGCCAGCTGGCCAGTACAAAATATTTGGTTCAGGATCTTCCCTCGCTCTCCGCCTGTGCAGTAGTGTGCAGCTACGTGTATTGCGGTGATGGCTGGCAGAGCCGGCTACAGCCTTGTCCAAGAAGGACATGGGCTGACCCCCCCTCCCACCCCCACCCCCCGAATACGGTGGGTGCTGCCGTCAATGTAGGGTCGTAGCGGATTTGGCCCCTCTCACCATACTGGCCGCCAAGGACGACACTGATTCTTGGCACAGTCCTACGCAGAGCGCCCTTGAAATTGGATTGTGAGGGCGTCAATGCCAGAGCGATCCATGTGTGTCGCCCCACCAGACCGCAGCGAATGCGTACTGTACGTGCGCGGGTCCTCGCCGATGCGTCTTGCCGCGACTTGAATTGTGCTACCAATCTTTCTGGCTGACACAGATGTGAAGACCCCAGCGCTGGTCTGGAACGTGGCGATCGGAATGTCCGTCGATAGGTTCTGCTGCGCTCGTATCACCACCACAGCGTTTGGTTCGAGGAGGTAGTCATGTTGAGCGAGGCGAAACACGCTTCAAGTAGTGAGATTGACAACGGTGCCTTGCGCACAGATGCCTTGGAGGAGCATGCGGACCTGGGGATGGTCCGATGGAAATAAACGGTCCGCCGCATGGAAGAAGTGTCGAACTCTGAGCAGGTTGCTTAGGGTTGTAGAGCTCCAAACTCGACGACCAGATCCGAAGCCACCCTGGAAGCCGGCGAAGACGAAGTCAGATATGTGACGGGCTTGGGCTGGGGTTGTGACGCCGTCTAGCCACGGGTCTACGCTTTGCCAGATGCGAAGTGCGCGATTGTATTTTCTGTAGGTAGAGTTTGCCACTGAGTGATCACGGGGATATCCTGCCAGACCGCCGCCAGCCCACGGACGTCGAACCGGGGTCGTGTCTGTAACCATGAATCAGTAAGATTAATAGGTAGGTGCCAGCGCTCGATAGTCTTGATCTAGCATCGCAATGAGATTATCGACGCAGGCGATGTGTGATGAGGAAAACCTCAGCCCGAACTCCATTTCCAATCGACCAGGAGCCTGATGACCGTTTGTGCTCGGGAATTCCTGGATGCCATTTTGGTTTGCCACGCAACCGCTGATGTGTTGTCTATGCAGAAATGGACGTGGATTGGAGTAGAAAGCACGCTCGACGGAATGGTTTCGCCATGTCTCTGCACATGCACCCCAAAATTACATGAGAGGGGCTCCCGATAGTTGATATCGATATCGTAGGTGTTGTCTGAGTGGAAGTCCACGATGAGACCTTTTTCAGCTGGCGAGAATTCGTAAAGAAGCGTGCGCTGGTGGCCACGATCGACGGCGGCGCAGATGCCGGTATCAGATACATCCTTCTTGATGATGATGTTCGCGAGGGGGTGCGAATGAAAGTAATGAAGAAGGACACCGTTGAGCAGAGGCGAGCCCAAAATCGGATTCCACCATGTAAGGTCCTCGTGCCTGTCTGCGGTCACTCGGAAGGATTCCCACCGGTGGAGGTTGGTTTCCGGTTTTCAGAGACGCTGGAGGCATGGTCGAGCGGGACGGATGCATGCTGCCACGTGTCATAATGATCCGAAAAGAGATCGGAATTTTGTCCGGCTAAGAGAGGGTGAATTGTATGCCTGGAGCACTAGATCCCGGGCTCTGGCAAATTTTCCGGGTGGTATGGAGACGGTCGTTGCCACTGTCGAACACGAGACCGAGCACCTTTTGAGACATGCTTCATGGAGTGAACTTGTCGCCGCTGACCGCGCTGGGGCCCAAGATGGTGGTCGTGGCTTGTCGTAAGGATTGCTCGATATCCGCACAATTCGTTCCGAAGTCGGCCGCTATGCATACATGATCATCTACCCAATGGTAGTTGAAAAACCCGTTCGGGTAAGCGACGTTGGTAGTTGTGCCATGAATATGAACGATTGCGTTTCCCCGCGACTCCTTACAAGCCGGCGACCCTGTCGATCCGAACTACGCCGAGAGGTTGCTCACTAGCGTGTTATCCTCGGGTATGGTCCCGGCCAAGACGTGGACTGAGTTGCTGTGTGTATCGAGGTTCCGGAACGCTGCGGCGACGTCTCCGAGAATGATGTTGATGGCCCTACCAGGAAACCGACACTTTTGAGCTAGGATTACGCTAGCGATCGCGTTGCAATGCTCGTACTCCGCGGTGGGAATCGACGTCTGCTCGGTGTGATCATTAACGGAGGCACTTTCAGGGTAGGATAAATCATGAATGACCCGTTCGGAAAATGCTGTGTCGCCCTACCCTTTGTCGACTACGCCGAATGGGCTTATGAACAATTTCGGCCGACATTGGGCTTTGTCGAGGTCTACGATAATGCAGCGGCCTAGATCCTGCTCCTTGCGAATGCTTTTGCGGAGAACGTTAAGCCGTTTGATGGCGGAGGGGTGGCTCGGCGGCGGTTGCGACTGAGCTGGCATTGGTGGGCGCAGCGAGACGCGGATGCCTCCCAGTTCGAGGGGCAAGAGTTATGGTAAGTTGTGGTATGACCCAGTGGTGCTGTACCAGTACAGGTACAATATTCTTGTTGGGGCTGTAGTCGAGGAATGTTTGGGCTCGGCACAGCTCGTATAACGGGAGTCACACGCACCTTGTGCTTTGAGGAAGCGTTAACACGCTAACCACAACAGACGCCTGGCGTCTCTGTTGTCTTTGTTCGAGGCCTTTCCTTCCTAGCCGTTTACGGTTACTGAGTACCAAACGACTTGGGAACTTCTTGGCTAGAGTTACACTGAGTCTGTATTGATGTCGTTCATAGTTCCTGCTTACTGTAAACTACCTGATTAATGCACCCTCGAAGTGATCTGTTTCTAAGAGTATCCCCAGCGGTCGCGCTATTTTCTTGAGACGCTATCCAAGATTCTAGCGATCTGAAGTTTTACATAATCACCGTTCCAGCGATATTCCCCACCAGTCAAAAGTGTTCAGATCGCTATTCTGCACTCAACCTCAAGCAACGGAGTCAAGGCAATATGACTGCTCCACGAGGCGACCGCCAGGTCGGTCAGCCCAACTTTAAGGAAGCCGAGGACACCGCGTTGGCTCGTGCGTTCACAAAGGAGACTGTTGACGCCGCTATCGGCACTGAGCAAGCCACAACTAGGGTCTGGGCGAAGGTTCAAGCAACGTATATCGACATGGCACCCGGCATTACTCGCTCGGCCGTTGCGCTGTCCAATCGGTGGAATAAGGTCATCGCCAAGAGCGTGGGGAAGTGGGCGGGCCATCTCGCGGCAGCGCTACGTGAGTATCATAGCGGATGGCAGTATGTTGATTATGTGAGCAGAGCTCAGCAAGAGTACACATTGGGCATAGGCAAGAAGTTCAAGTTTGCTGAGCTGTACGAGATTGTGCGCGCGCTCTCCAGGTTTGCTGTCCCGATGGGTGGTATTGAGCCGCGCGTGCGATCTGCATTGGGGCTGGACGAAGCAATCGAGGACGTCGCCGACAACACCGCTCCTGTTGTGACGCTCGCCAAGAGGCCCACTGACGGCAAAAAGGCGGCAAAGAAAGGAAAGTTCAGCCACAACAGCGCACCACAAGACGGAGGTGACGCAGAACTTGAGACGCTGCAGCGTATCGCCGCTGCATCAGAAGCTAAAACTCGATTGTTGGAAGAGCAACTGCCCGTCGACAAGGTCAACTCGCGCATCGCCTTCTTCACGATGAATCCTGAGAGTGAAGCTTCCAATTTGTTTTTAGGCTTCAGGGAGAAACGTTTCTGCTTGATATGAGACAAAATGTGCAAGTGGAGATTGAAGAGAGTGCGTTGGTGTAGAGAAGCAGTAGTCTATTGAGATTAATACATCTACACTTCGATAGCCCATTTTCGAGTGACCACATTTCCCACATTTCTTCCATGAGATCTCGCTGCATTCGGTAACGAGTCTCGTGGTTTTTCATTGCTTGAATGAGAAGAGTTCTGTCCGAAGCATCTTGAGATGGGCCTCGCGGGATGAGCATGAATGGATGCATCGGCGCATACACTGCAGCGCTGATGTAAGCGGGATCGAGGCCTAGACGCCTCTCGTAGTCGATGTTCAATTTGTGGAGTATTACGCAGGTCTTGATGACTGTTGTCATCGCCTCCCGGTCCCACAAGCGGTACCCGGTCGTAAGAATGTGAAAGCAGGATTGAAGAACTCCAAAAGCGCGTTCAATGTCCTTGCGCTTGGCTTTTTTTCTTGGCGGGACGAGAAGTATTTTTGCATTCAAGTTGATGGGTTCGGAACGGGGTTTCAAGAAACATGCATACTCAGGATATATACCGTCCGCCAACCAATACGGAAACCTGTATTCCCGTCCCTTGAGCTTCCACAATACCTCTGGCGCAATGCCATTCACCGCGTTGTGAAAGAGGGGGGAACGGTCGAGTACGTTGATGTCGTTCATGGCGCCGGGCGTACCAAAGTTGAAATGCCAGAACCGACCTCGATGGTCGGCAATCGCGTCGAGAACCACCGTAGCAACCTTGGCCTTGCCCTGAAACATTGTCTTCCAGGCACTTGGGTAATTTTTCCACGCCCAATGCATGCAATCAATAGAACCAATGCAGCCAGGGATGCCCGCCTCGACGCCTTCGTCTAAGAGCCGATGCAGGTCAACTTCTGTGGGCCCTCGTAGTGCCGTGGCACCGTAGATGTCGATGACGGCCGCGCAGAAGTTCTTGAGCGACTCTAGCACTGTTGATGAGCCGAGACGGTATTTGTCGTCGAGCTCTTGTGCTGAGACTCCAGACGTCAGCATGCGAACCGCCGCAGTGATCTTCTGCAGCTCTGTAGCGCCTAGCAACCCTGTTGCGTCGGGGCGCTGGACAAAGTAGTTACGGAGGTCGATAGTGCCGACGATCTCGTCAAATAGGCCGCGCGGCAGCTTAAAGTTGGCGCGGAACATGTCGCTGTCGTAGAGGGGGATGGTCCCCAATAGTCCGCGAAGAGAAGCCGTCCATAGAGATCACGCTGTCGGTCGATGTTGCGGCGGCGCCCGGTTTCGAGCCGCCCCGTACTGGCTTCTCCACTCTCTTCTGTCTCCTTCTTGTCATGTACACGAGGAGTTGGAGCTCATCGTCGCCATCCATTGCTCCTCTCTGTGGATTTGTGTGTGGAGATCAAATCGCCAGACTGACCGCTAGATCTGGAGGAAATTCTGGCGAATGATCAGATCTAGCGGGCCGCTAGAAAATAACGTCTCCCGATGGAAAAACACACAAGCGCTAGGCGCTAAACTCTGGCGTTTAGCGCGACCGTTGGGGAGGCTCTAAATGGGTGGCTCTCATGCCATGTCGTATTCCTTAAGTACGAGCCGTACCTAAGGGTTTTCATAAGTTCGTACCGCACTTAATAACATGTGTGTCAGACACCAGATATGTATGGTACATCACTATGTGTGACGGCACCAATTGTGCATGAAACTCCAAGCAGGCACGTGCCATCAATCCGGGCCACGCCCCGTTACAGCTCGACTAGTGGCGGCAGAAAAGGGCAGAGCGATCTTCGGACGTAGTAAGATAAGACAACTGGAGTGGCATGTGCAGTTGGTGTTGAGGACGCCCGGGTGGACCTTGATGGGCGGGAAACGTTGGGGTTGGTAGAGCCAGTCTCGCATTGGCTAGTGCTGCATTGATAGATCTATTTTGTATGCTCTCCCGCTTTTGTGACCATTGGCTTGCAATTGGGCTGTATTTACTGCGGTGGGCGGCTGTCGGTGTGTGTTTGTCGTGGTACCGAGGGCCGCCGAGGTCACATAGTGGAGTTGAACCGGGCGCGGTGCTAGCGGTGGTGCAGGGGCCATTGCCGCCCGCCTCTAGGCGTATTCGGTTACTGGTGTGGCGATATTGGAGGGAGGCATGCCAGTGCACGCGACTGTCTGTATAGGTGACGACGGTGGTGGCAGAATCGTAGCCCATCCGGGGAAGTTGCACTTGAAACCGCGTCGTCACGCGATTGTGGTGCGTGTTTTGGTACGGCGGTGTGAGGGCGGAGGTGGGGTGAGTTTGACTCGGTGACTACCGAGGCGGTGGGGCCGTAAACGAACGTCCGAGGTTAGACTGAAGCCGTGGTACTTCGATGGGTGTGTGTGTGGCGTGGCGATCGTGGGGTATTGTTAGTATCATAACATGGTGGTTGGCGTGGTAGTGTACGAGGTACCACGGGCTCATGTAGCAGAGACAATACATGGATCGTATTATCGGCATTAGACTGGTTGCGAAATAGTGATCGAAGCGCCGGTGAGCCAATGGCGCCTCGAGACCGTCAAGTACGTCGAGGACCGTAGTTGCTGCAACGAGTCGAGCCGCACTGTTTGGATACGTAGGCTTGTCGTTCCCTAGCTAGGTAGGGGGTCGTCCCACGTGTGGGGGCGGTGGGCGAACGCGCATCGATCTCGGGTGCCTCTAGAACACCTGCCTCCCGCTGAAAAAGCGGAGACGCGGCTTGGCGCCGTCAGATCGACGAGGCACGAGCGCACGGATGTTGTCCGGCATGGGTTGGGGACGACTATTGTGTGCGCGGTGGGATGGTCCCGGCCGGCGGTGAGGGGCGTGAAGGCGCGTGTGTAGGCCGTGGAGGTGATAGACGTTTGAACACAATGAGTCAGTCGAGTGATTTGTACTCGATGTCATCCGTGTCTCTGCATACGTCGTGCCACCAGGTTGGCGAGTTCCTCGGTAAGGTGGATGACCGCGCGGCCGAGGTACATGTTGGCGAACCGCAGGTCCGTGTGACCCGCGCTGGTTTATTAGTCGGATCGGCCGTTTGGTTGTCGAAGACGAAGCGACGTAGGCGGTCCAGTAGCCGCTTCATGTGTGGGTACCAGTGCACATAACCGAAGACACTTAATCCACCGATGACAATGCGAATGACCTCGTATGTGTTGCATGGACCTGGTGGTTGCGGAGTCTGCGTCGACATGCTGAAGTCCAAGGAGACATTAGCGTTGTTGGAGCCGTGGGTTAGTCGTTCTTAATCAGTCAGGGTCCTGAAGTGGACAACCGACAGGTCTTGAGATCCAATCCGCACTCCGTACAATCCAGCCGTTGTTACCACGCTCTTTTTGAATGGGATGCTGAACAGGCTTCGAAGTCATAAAAGGGTATCTATCGGAGATGTAAACACACTATCATGCCGATGTAGAATCGAAATGCTGCGATAGGAGGGCCAAGCTGTGCGTGCGGTGAGGCAATTATTCACAGCGGGCCCGTTGCGATATCGACGGAAAGATTGCCGTTCGCAGTTCACGAAGGTGTGCTGGCGGAAGCTCATGTGGTGCACTAGCGGGCAAAGTCCACGAAGTTGTCGCTGGATTGTCAATCAGGATGGGCTGCATAACCGTGCGCGGCTGGGGCTCTAGCAATGCTGTCAATGGCGCGCCTGACGTTTCAAGCTGACCACCCAAGTCAAGTACAAGCGCCCTCAGCGAGCTCACTTGAGCAGCCAGGCGCTCCACAACGTCAGCCGGAGGCGCTGCCCCGGTAGTGTGTGGGCGGCAGGTGCTGAGGCCGGGGCAGAAACGACGCCAGGTCGAAAGTGTCCACGTCGTCTGGCTCGGTACTGGGGGGGGGGGCTGCCCCACCGTGCGTAAAGAGCACATTCGATACATGCCGTGGTGATGACGTCGTCACTTGCGCGCTTGGGGGCGGTGGACCGGCGCCGCCACCCGTGCTAGGCGGGCTGTCGAATTAAATTGTAGGGCGTCGCTCGACAAGTCAAGGATGCGAAATGCCAGTGATCGTGTGCAGCGCGCTGATCGACTCTAAACCGCGAGAAGAAGAAAGATGCGCAGGCACGGCGCCGGCACGGGAAGGGCCGTCGGGCAGACGTCGTACTAGGAACCTTGCTCCCACCCGTTGCCGCCAGTAGGACCTTGGCTTGTTTCGCCACCCCCCACGCTGCTGTACCACGCTTCGTCTCGGCTTTTGACCGGGCGACAGCGGCTACAGGGGATGTAGGAGCTGGCACCACCTCGAGCAAGTCATCAAGGCTGTCCGCGGCCGATGATGGACGGACCAGCTTTTCTTCCGATCTGTGTACCGTGCTACCATGTCCGCCTTCCGGTTTTGAATGCACTTGCTCGTGAGGCGTTGCAGACGAGATCGTTGCCTCGTCGCCTGTTGATCCACCTGCAGCTCGTTCCACCGTCTGACATGGGAGCGTAGCCGGGACATCGGCCGAAGACGAAGGCGCGGGGATGTCCGGATCCTGTCGCGGTGACGGTGTTGAAGCTGGCGACGTTGGCATACTCGAGCAGGGGGGAGAGGTTGAGTGGTGCTAGGGGCTCGTAAAAGCTGGACATGAGTGAGGTTGAGGCGACGCCAGGTCCTTCTGCCGCCTCGGCGTTCTTGCCGGATGTTTATTACCTGCTGCACAGGCTTCTCTCCTGAAACACCTATTCGTGTCTCCGCCACGAAACCACCAATCCTCTCTCATGCCCCAATGAGCAGCCTTGCGGTCATAGTTAAACCAAACTGTGCGCGCTCATGCATGTTTTGGAAGGCAGGCAGTTAGTGGAGATTGCATTCGAGTTCGAGAAGGAAGGCATCCCGGGAGTACGTGAGGCGCATGACTAAGTCTAAGTGGCCAGCCAGCCTTGTGGCAAGGCGTCCAAGGACTTTCAGCGCTCCTTCTTCGTCGGATCTGCACCATCAACGAGGACACCAGCGATACCGGCGCCATACGAGAGGCTTACCGGTGCTACAGAGAGTGTAGATACGGATTTGGATGCCGGCGCACTGTTATTGCAGCTGGTGGTACTACTCACAGCGCCATAGGTTTTCAGCGCGCTGGCGGTCATGTTCAGCAACAGTACCGAGAGTGAAATTTGTCAGGGGGCAATGCGAACCCCGAACAACTGTTGAACCAATGGTACGGTACGGTACAAGGGTGTTAGAAACATTAAGACTGCACTTCATAATAATTAAACTTATTTCCAATACAAATAGCGATACGGCGCTTGGAAATGCACTGCAGAATCGCTCGCACCTAGTGGGGTCCGCGTTGGCGTGAAAATGTCGTCCTCAGTGACGAAACTGAAGCTCTTCCTGCTGTTCGGGTGGAGAGGCATCTGCCAGAAACCCTGTGGAAGTCAAAGCCCTAAAGCCCTAAAAAACTAACACGGATGCCATCACCACAGCCAGATTCGGGGAGGCTCTGGCCAGCGGCACCGTAAGCGTTTTCACGGGTCGGTAGTCGGCGGTAATTCGGAGCTCATGGGGATTCGGGGAGGCTCTGGCCAGCGGCACCGTGAGCGTTTTCACGGGTCGGTAGTCGGCGGTAATTCGGAGCTCATGGGTCCCTCGCTTGGGTACGGCAGCGCCGGACACGCCCAGCGACTCTCTGTGATGCATTCCACCAGGCCTGCACCTTCGATCTCTCTCACGTACTCCCGCAAGAATTGACGTTGAGCTTCGGGATAGCGACAACTCCACTGCGGTAAGACTGTGCACCATTTTCTAGACGCAATCCAAGCGGCTGGACGTCTGCAGCTTCATCACGGCCAAGGTGAACTCGAAACACATCGGAGTACATGTACTCCAACACCAGTTGCCTTAGGTCATCAGTCAAATTCGGTTCAAAGCCAGCGTCCACGGCATCATCAACTAGTCCGTGGAGCAACACGTCTACATCATCGTCGTCGTTAGCTCCACACAGGTCCACGTGATCACTCGGGATGTCGTCGGCCTCAGCCTCTGCGGCTTCAATGTGTTGTTGAACCAGCTGCTCAAAAACGCCGTTGAGATCGACACCGATCGATTGCAAGGTCGGCTTACCCAGGAGCAGCCCTTCTTCGGGTGCTTCATGCACCAGACACTCGGTGTTGCTCAAGTGCAAAGGTCCAGTAACTTAAATAACCAGTTTAGTACACGGATTTGGATGAAGTCGGAAAATGGATAAATCAGTCAGCACAAAAAACAGGTTCCGGTGTTTGTGACGCTCGAATAGGGATAATGATAAGCAAATGATTTTTCGTCTGGCATTCGCACGACTCAGGTCTACCCAGTGGTAAAGTTATAGCCAAGGTTTTGCGCCAAATTGCACAAGAAATTCCGACCAGTCTATTTAGTGCATGACTCCATTTTGACTTGGCTTCCGTATGTCATTTTGATCAATGCCGGATATGATGCTTTGACAGATCTTTAAGGCACGCAAACGCTATTATAAGCTTATAATGTGTTCAAAGCCAGTGATGTTCTTTGTTCGATCTACGAGTCTACTAAAAAAAACGTTAGTTCCATAGTAAACGTATCGTGCACTAACTAAATATCGTGCACTCAATTTCTTTTTTAAGTTAGCAGTACAATCCGTAGATCGACATGGCATCGTGTTTCCTCCAGCAGCACGACTTCTAGCGGTGGGTCAACAATCGTCGTTGGTAGCTCCGGCGCCAGCTCCATCAGCTCGGTTATCACCAGGCGGCCGATGATGTTGACACGTCGAGACTAGGTCGTTGACCATGCCGCCGACTTTCCGCTTCATCTCCAAGAGAAGCATAGCGTCCGTTATATTCTCGATCTTTTGCTTGATAATGTAGTGAACAACATGTTCTACCACCCGGGGCTTCAACGACGTCCGGATACCCCGTGCCTCTCTGCACCAACCATTGATGAGATTATTTAGGCCGCTTGTCGATGCGGCGCGCTGTTTACGATGTCGTAGTGATGATGTGACCCTTGCATGTCGGTAGATGGTGCATGAGTGCCAGCAGCTCGTCGGCGCCGTGATCTTCGTCGAATGTACCAATACTCCACACGAACTGATACGTAGTGGCTGAGCTGCTGTTCGGTGTGGACGTAGCGACGAAGCTGCAGCTGGATGCGGACGTGATAGCCGATCAGCTACTGGCCGCGAGCATATACAAAGTTGTAGACTGATTCTGTACTACGACATGACTTTTTAGAATCTCGAGATCTCACGTATATGTATAACGACGTTAACCTGCCATTGCATCATATTATACGTACCTTTCTTGTGCTAGGTTCCAGCGAGCGCAAAATAGTTGAGGGTACCGCTTTCTGTGTCTCGAAAAATCGAGAAGTCGATGCAACGAAGTATGTTTTCGGCATTGCACTTAGCTTGGGACAAAAATTAAACATCGCAGCCTCTTCAAAACGGGAGTAGTTGGCGACAACAATTGCGGCTTCTGACCTAAACGCTTGGCTAGAAGAAGCTCGCCACGCAAACCATGCTCACCTTCGCAGTAGCGGGTAGACAGCAGCTCGCCCGCCACACGAAAATGCGGTGTACGTGCAGTCCAACCAAAATGTATCACTGTAATGAACCGTGATTTCGGCTCCGGCATCGACCGTTTCTATTACCAACAGGACCAGTCCAACGCCGCGCCGATTCCGCATCTCCACAAAATGGCAATTGGGCTCACATAAATGATTTGGGAATATTGTACCCCCCGCTTCCCTCGGCCAGCCATTGTCGGCGTTGGTTTATGTTTTTATCTCCCGTGTATTCTCATTTATCTCACTAACGTTCTTGTTCCGGTGAGTACTAGTGTTGAATGCATAATATACATATTATGTAGTGAGGGTCCCTGTATACTCGCCTACTGTCCTCCGTGGCTCGGTGAGCAAACCGTGTTTCGTTGAAATAATTTCCCTACCGGACTTTTTATAAATGCTATTCTAGCAGCTTGCGTTCAAACCGCAGGTGTTTACGTCGTGCCTTGCATCTATTTTGTTTTTTTGCGCAGCTTGATTTTAGTGGCAGTTGTTTTCTTCATTTGCAGCATTGCGAGCACGTTAGTCGCAGCATTCGGCTCGTTCTTTTGGAGGTTGCCACGCGACGTTTGCAACCGGAGCAAACCTGTTCATCAGTAACTAAGGCGATCATGGCTGGTGGCGCCGCACACCTTCATGTTGTCGATGACAATTCAAGTTGTTTTTCAATTTGGGCGCACGACGTCGGCTCGAAGGCGAACTGATCGACTGGCCCGTCGGTTAGCAGCAAAACACGACGCGTGTTAAACACAAAACGGTAAATTTGACGTACTTTCTTCAGCGACAAAGTGATAGTCGACATTTTCAGTAGGAATTTCTAATCCCGTGGCCCATGATGTACCTGAACTTGCCGACGATGATAATCCTGAAACCAAATAATAAACAAATTAACAAGGCAATTGATAGTTATATGGGTAAGCATGACGATAGAAACGTATTTCTGATGCGGAGTCTTGTAGCCCATGCCTAGCAGCGAGAGCACGACAACATCAGCATCCGGCAGCTCAAGGACCTGTGGGTACTTACTCAGCCGGCGGCGCAGTGGCCTTGCCTTTTTGCCCACCAGCTTCGTCGGTTTCGAGGCGGCACGTGCTCTGGGCTCCGTTTGATGCTGAGGGGCCAGGGGCGAAAGGGATTGCGCACCAATACTGCCGCCGCTCGAATTCATCCTTCTCTCGCTTCAATAAAACATTGCTGCAACATTCGCAAACTTCCCTGAATGTTTCTGGATAAAATACAGTAAGCAAGGTATAGTTGCCCTCTGTATGCTCGGGCATCGACCCCATCTCCGAAACGGTCTTAAATACGTTGCGTTCGCTGTGCGCCGGAGGTTATCTGCCAAGTCTTGAGCTTGGTTTCGAGCTATGGTGATCATGGTCGACGTCATGGCCTCGCTCGGGTCGGCCAACCCTCGAAGATGGGACTCGAACACTCCTTCAAGTTTGTCACTTATCATTTTGATCCCCGCCGCGGTAAGTAGCCTTGGCTTTTGTGCAACGTAGTTGTTTCTCTAACGGTTTGTGCAGTGGATAAATGTAGGAGAGAGTTCGATGATGAGGTCGCGGTGGCCAGACCAATTGACCGCGTGTGGAGCACGCAAGGCCCACGAAACAGCAGCATCTCGTCGCAGCGATAGGTCCGGGAGGACCTCACGAAGGAGGAGCAGCAGGAGTTCCGTGGGCGCAAAAATTCGAGCCAAAAAAGGCTGGCCGGGAAGTGGGAGAGCCAAACGCTGAAGGCCGTTTGATAGAAGCGCTCTTACTACGACGTTCATTTGGCGGCGGGTGTGTGCATCGAATGCAACGCCTCGCTGGCGGAAAAGGACGAGAGCTATACGTGCCTCCCGTGCCGAAGGCGGGCGCAGTTCAACCGCTTGTGGGCGCAGCAATACGGGGGGTATGCAATCGCTGCAAGACCCAAGCCAGATGACGGCTTCAATACGTGCGCGGCCTGCCGCATCTGGGACAAGGGAAAACATTCCGAGAGTGAGAGGGTGGACGACATGCGCCACCAGTGCTTTCGAAGGAAGCTTGCCATCCACCCCTACGACGGGCACGTGCTCGCGAATTGCCAGCGCTGCATCGATGATGGCAAGCGTTCCTACCGCAAGCAATACGCTTCTGGAGTGACGGCTGTGGACGCGAGCGAGTGGTCGGTAATGGCCCTCACCACGGAGAACGCCGAGATAGATGTGATGAACAAGGCGGTCACGGAGATAGAGCGAGCCAAGGGGGAGCACACGAAGCGCATACGCCCGCGAGGAGAATGCAACTACAGCAGCTGCCGCAAGCCGTGCTACGTCAATGACGACGGCGCGCCGTATTACTACAGCCTCGCCTTCAATAAGACGGCGATCGATCGCAAACGCGAACAGCGGCTGCAGGCACCGCGCAGGGCAGGGCCGAGTAGGACCGCGGCGCTAATTGCAAACACACAAACATCGTCAGCAAAATTTAACAAAACTAAGGTTTCTTTGATCTTTCTGTACCTTTTGGGGCTGAACAGTACTCATCCGCGTAAGCACGAGCAGCTCTACACCAGCGTCGAGGAGCGGAATGTGAAGCGGTGCTCAAACGGCCGAAACACGTGTGCCAGTCTATAAGCAGTCGAGCTTTGAGGATTCCCGGATTTTTCTCCTTAACCCTTTGCGACTCACCTTCCTATATTGTATAATACAAAGTTAGATTGATTGTCAATAGTGCGAAGGCTGAATCGCGATACCGGCTTCTGTTTACGTAGAAAGGCTACTATCTAGGATTGTCCCTTGCGACATTTCATCTACTGTGATTGGAAGGTGCTAACAATATGCGCAAGTGAATTCGTTTGCCATGTCTTGCGAGTAATTATTGTACCTTTTCTGACATGCAAAAAAACGTACCTTGAACTTATATTAATGGTCCTCACCTGCTCTATCACTTCAGGGCCGTCTTCACTGCATTACCGTGGAAGCCGGATCTTGTTGATTCTGACCCGGAACACGCGCATCGAATGGGCGACGTATCGCTTCGCGATGTCACCAGCGCGATGTCCCATGTCCAGTATCTCGAGAATCTCGAGCCTCTCGGCGATTGGAATTTGGCGCAGCGTGTTGGTTGCCTTGATCCAAGTCCTATC
>JAABLL010000347.1:0-16391 GCA_012295475.1 Phytophthora gonapodyides | reverse complement strand
GCCGGACGAGACCTCGCTGAGTGTGTACGACGTGCCGTCTCCCGTGTAGTACGTGTCTCCGCCGGCGAGAACCACGGTCGGCAGTGCCGACAAGAGTGAAATCTGCCAGAACATCATTTCCCGACGGCCTTTTGACTATCGGTAACGTGAGTTGGTAACGCGGCAAGGGACACAAAGCTGGAGTGAGCGATAAGTGCCCGAGACCGGCGACTTCGCGATTGGCAACGGGGGTCGAGGGTGGAAAGGAGCGACTGGAAATGCGGTGTGCCATTGCCCCTGCAGAAGCCAGAGACCTGTCGACAACACCGCCACATGGTGCGTTGGATGCTGGGCTGGTGGCTCTCCGCAAAACGTTGGTGTGTAAAACATCATTTAACCCTCAACAATGAATATCCTGGATGAGACGATACAGTACAGTATCGACTTGTGAAGCAAAGTCGGCCGAATATGACCTTTGAAAAGTGATGATAGCACCAGATGGCTTCACGATCAGGTCGCCGCTGACTCGATCGGCTGAAACCTTGTGTGGCCAAATGTGGGCGCTGAAAGCAAGTGCCGAAAGCAAGTATCGACGCCGCAATAATGCGTGGTGGTCTCATTCGCGGCAACGGACTCCTCTGCGCTTCAGACGGTGAAAATTGAACTCTTGCTGGGTACCTTTATCGGCCTGGTGGTCAACGGTAAAGTGCTGAAAGCTGGCAAACCGATGGTAACGGGCAACAAGTGCTGCCTCTGATCGACCGGGCCACATCTGGCATGGATCAGAATGGTGAATCCAGGATCTTTGGCAATGGCAACAAGCACGTACAGTAACTTATCCCCACCGAAATTCAGATTTACCAGCACAGCACCGGCTGCAGGAGTTTACTCGCCGGTCCACGGTAAAATGGGGGAGCTCTTCCCTGGACGTTGGCCAGTTCCCCCACCAAGACAAACTTTCCAGCGCGATATCGCGTTTGGCGGACGAGCATAGAGCTCGAATGCCGATCCGAGGAGACCGCGGCGTCCGTGACGCTGCCATCGATTGATCGGCGTCAATGTGCCGAGCTCGGAGCAGTGTGAGCTTTCATCACTTTTGGGGCAGCACGAGCCGTCGACCAAAACGGACACGATCCATTCCTCGTTTCCAGCGCACGAAAACACACAGTGCCATCGGTCTTTCATCCGGCAAACGTTCCCCGTGCATCCACCACAAGCCGATTGCCGGCTGGCTGGCTGTCAGTTGGTGCTGTGTGAGTCTGACTGTCGGCGAGTGATAGGGTGGTCGCTCTCAATGGTGTGCTCCAGGCTGAAGCCTCCAGCTGCCAGGGTACACAGTCCCCCTCCTGTGTATGTCCTCCGTCCAACGGTGGCCTCACCCGGTGGCAACGCGGTTCGGTTCCACCCAAGATCGCGTTTGCATTTCCGATTTGGACGGGTGCTACCGGTACCTTGACACGGTCTCCGCTTCGACCAAGAGCTGCCATGGAGTGGAAATCGAGCAAGCGGTTCACGAGCCCATTCCAATCGCTGAATCTGTCTCCCGAAGCTGCGTCGGAGCTCGAGGCGCTTGCAGAGGTGTTCGTCACGGAAAGTATCCGCACCTACGAGCACTTCCTGCTAGACGAGAGCTGTGAGGTGGACGACAACCGATGGAAGTTCATGTACAAGAAAGATGACGTGAAGTCGTACGCCGAACGCGCCGGGTTCTCTCTCCCTACTCCAGGGATGGAGTCGTGTCACCGTCCGCGGTCGCTCTCGTCGTCGACGTCAGAGCTTCCGATCGTTCTGGTGACCGGCACCATTCAAGGCGACCTGAACGACACCATCTACGGCTTGGTGTGCCCGACGCTCGACATGATGCGCATCAAGACGTCGTACATACAGGACACCATGTATCGCGCCTGCGTGCTGGCGTCGCTGGTGACGCCGACAGTGGAGGACCCGTTCCGCTCGGTGAGCATCAAGTGGGTCGAGAAGGGTCAGCCACTGCACGTCCGCGCTGTCATCAAGAACAGAGACTTTGTCTACATGGAGTCCACAGGCTCTCGATACCTTCGGAACGGCGAGCGCGTCGGCTATCAACTGGTGCACTCGGTGCAGTTCCCCGAGACGCCAGCGTTAGACTCGGCTATCCGCGGCAATATGTCGATGAGCGCCGTGTACCGTCAGCGAGATAACAACGTCGTGGACGTGTTCATCAAGGGCTTCCTGAACCCCGCTGGTGGCTTGACGCGCTCCATCATTACCCGTTCAGCCGCCAAGGCGCTGCTGTCCGTGTCCAAGAATGTCCATTGCGCCGAGATGAAGAAGCTGGCGTGGAGTATCCGGCAGCGATGTCCTACGATGGAAAGGCAGCTGCAAGAAGAGAGCTCGGCCGTATGCGTGACGTGCATGAAGCGGCCTTCTGGCACACGTCGTCTGCTGCATCGGCACCTGTGCTGCGGCGTCTGCTTGCGCTACGTGTGCTCATCGTGCCGCCTGCAGAGGAAGCTGCACTTCCTGATGGCCGACCGCAAAATGTTGGAACAGGAGGTCGCCTTCTGCCGTCGCTGCTACAAGGAGGCCCTCGATGAGAAAACCGTGACGGTGGCGAGCCGGGAGCTGCTCTTCAACGACGTCTACGGCTGGAACGAGGTGTGCGCCTACACGTCCGGAACGGAGATCTCCCTCTTCGACGACCTGAATTGATCTCGAATAAACAGGTATTTATTGTGCAACTTTGACAAGGTGTCGATGCCGAGTCTGCATTGCAGACACGAGTGAATGGCCACGATGTGCCATGAGTTGAAGTGGCGTTCAACCGAGCTCTGCTGCACGTTGGGTCAGATTGCTTGGTTACTCGAGGCTTCACCATCTTCCGAGAGACCGACTTCGCAAGAGAGCCAGGATCGTTTGCCTGGTCTCTTTCGGGCAGCCAGCTGAGCTCGACACAGCGTGAGGTCCACACGAGCGCAGCGAGCGCTGACCCAGTCTTACCGGTAGGATAGACTGCACTAGACAACACCGAAGTTGTGCTACGTCGCGACTCAAACGAGGTGCTCGTCTCAGGTCCAGGCAAGTCCTCTTTGCCACTCGGCTCGATGATACAGTTGCCAGAGAGCTGCATGTGTTGATCTTGCTGGCCGGGTGCCGTTATGCAGGGCATTGACATTGGCAGTGTTCCACCGGTTCGACCTTCAAATCCTGCGGTGTCCGGGGTGAGCAAGTGGACTTTGGATGGGACTGACTGACGTAGGGCGCATGGCCTGGGCTCGGCTCGATCAGTCCATGTGGCGGCGTTCCCGCAGAGAGAAGATGCAGCCGGTAGCGAGCGGCTCGCTGCGAATGCGGCCACAACGCATTGGCCCCGACGTCGGCAAGAGCTCGGCATGGTCTTCACTGATCCTTTCGCGGAAGCCAAGCGTGCGGACTCCACGGCGTCCGCGGGCTCCGACGGTAGCGTCAAGGTGAACGCATCCGTGAGCAAGCACCACTCGAGTCCGTTTCCGCCGTTGCAGTTGTCCCCGACGTCCGCGGCGGAGCTGGAAAGCCTCGCGCAGCGGTTCGTAGCGCGCAATATCGCTGCATATGAGAGCTTCTTGATCGACGACCACGGCAATGTGGACGAGACCCGCTGGAAGTTTGTGTCGTCGAAGGACGACTTGAAGGCGTATGCGGAGCTTCCGCGCTCGGCCGAGCCGCCGGCCCACCCGGGATATCAACTTGAGACGCCGACAGCCGATTTACCGGTCGTTATGATCTCAGGAACTGTCGTCGGCAACCTGGACGACGTCATGTACGGCGTCGTGTGCCCGACCACGGAGCAGATGCGAGTTAAGACGTCGTACATCCACGACGACATCCCCAGTAGCTGCGTGCTCTCCACGCTTGTACAACCGACGCGGGAGAACCCGTTCAACTCGCTCAGTATCAAGTGGGTGGAAGTGCTTGTGCCGTTGGCAGTGCGACCGGTGGTCAAGCACCGCGATTTCGTCTACATGGAGACCACCGGCATTGAAAAGCTACGCAACGGCGAGCGTGTTGGCTATCATATCGTGCACTCGGTTCAATTCCCAGAGACGCCGGCGCTGGACACGCACTTCCGAGGCAACAGCTCCATCAGCATTTTGTATCGACAGCGGACCAAGAACGTCACTGACGTGTACATCAAGGGCTTCTTCAACCCTGCGGGCGGCATCATGCGTACCATTGTCATTCGCTCAGCAGCCCGGATATTGCTCTCCGTCGCCAAGGACGTATACTGCAGCCACATGAAGAAGCTGGTGTGGGCGCTGCGGCAAAAGTACAATGGCGACACGTCGTCGTCCAGCTCGGAATGCACCGAGAGCTCGGCCAGTGGGGGTCTCGACGACAGGTGCTGCTCCGGTTGCGGGAAGAAGCAATCGGTGTTCGTCCAGGCTGCGAGCCGCACCAACCGCGGCTCCAAGATTCTGCACAAGAAGCGCCACTGCAAGATCTGCTTGCGCTACATGTGCGTGGACTGCAGACGGCAACACCAGCTCACGTTCCTACGGCCGGACCAGCGGCTCAAGCAGCGGCTCGTAACGATTTGCCGGAACTGCGAGATCGAAGCTTTGTCCGAAAGCGCCATGGACATCGCTCGGGACGAGCTGTTGCAGAGAAACCAACTGCAGCGGTGGGACAGTGACGACGTGTTCGACACCACCATGTCGGCGCAGAGCGAGTAGCGCCGAACGACTACAGTTAGGAAGATATTCAACTTATATAATGATGACTTCAAGGGCTGGATATTCTCAAGGAAAAGCTGACCACGAAAAAAGTAAGCAGCAAAAACTCAAACCGTTGAATGGTGTGGTAGACACAACACTCCTCCCACATCTTTATTCTCTACGCCGGGATTATGCTGTTTTCAGCTGCTTGCCCTTACAAACACCCTGCTTCGTATTGATCTGATTTTCATGCTGTAAGGAAGTTCATGCCGTATGCGAATCCATCCAAGTCGTTATAAACTGCCGCCTGCTCTCCGAGCCATGCTGGTGTCATTCCCAGACTCCCCTGCAAACCGCACCATGAAGACCTCGATCGCTGCCGTTCTCGCCGCTCTTTTGGCCGCCTCCGCTAATGCCTCGCATGTGAGCATCCACAGCGGCAAGGCTGTGAGCGAGCACCACGTGGAGGAGCGCGTGGTGAACCAGGAGGCGCTGGCCAAGAAGCAGGACATGTTCTACCGCATGGCCCACATGAAATCCACGCCGTGGGACGCCGACACCGAGGAGCGCGCCGCCAAGTGCGAGGACCTGTGCATGCTCAACGACTTCTGGGAGTTCCAGCAAGTGCGCAACTGCCTCAACCGCCCCACGAGCCTCTGCTCCATCTACAAGACGGGCCTCGCGTCCATGGACGTGGTGCTCACAGTGGCCGAGTGCACGTGCGGCGACAACAGCACCAGCTCCAGCGCCTCCTACAGCGATGCCGGCACCGAGTAAAGAAAGCAGAGGGTCCACCGGTTCAGCACGTGCAGCTGAGCAACGACTCAGGTGTCCAGCGACAGTGTGCCCGTCCTTCAGCTTCACACCACTTGTACACGAAATAAAGATACTTTTTCGCTTCAGCGTGCGCATTGTTCGACGTGCGCCGTGCCGTGCGCCGTGCACGTTGCAGCAATGGAAGGCAGGGGCGGCTGCGAAGGCGTTGCCCGTGCTGGATCATCGTGGGCGATTGCGATTGCTCGGCGAGCCGGGCTCGCTCGCTCGCAGCATCACCACGCTTGAAAGGTCGACTAAGACCTGTAAGACATGATAGTGATATCTCAGTTAACGCGGTGGAGCTGTTGTTTCAGAAAACTTGTAAAACATAATTCCCTGTTAAAACGAAGGGGCGTGAGTTACATAATCGATCGCGACAAGGACGGTGCAGTTTGCCTATCACCGGACACCAGTGGCCGGGCATTCCAGGGCTGATGCTTCCTCCTCCTCTGCCATTCGCCAAGTTTCCAGCCTCGCGACTCAAGCTCCTTCCGCGTGAGCTATTGCTCCACCAATTGCAATGTCGCTGCAAAGTCTCGAGACCGAGAAATCGTCGCTGATCCCGTCCGGAGACGACAAGTCCTCCGTGGCGGCTCCGTCGCGGAGTTCCGTCTGGAAGCTCGGCCATGCGGTGACGGTCGCGTTGCTCTGGACATTCGCCATCACAGGCTTCTTGCTGATCATCCGACACCCAGCGGTGTCCACCCAGAGCAGCGTCACCGCCACGGGTCTCAGCTCCGACTCGCCGGTGCCGCGGGTGCGAGTGACTTTCCCGGCGTCGGTGCACACCGAGCCGATCACCGGCCGGCTGATGGTTTGCATCGCCAAGCGCCACGAAGTCACGGACCCGCAAGGCGAAGACCAGCCGCGGTTCCTCGTGGACGACTCGGCAGACACCCAGCAGATTTTCGCCGTCGACGTCTGGGACTTCGCGCCAGGTGAGACGGAGCACCGCGACGTGAACGCCACGCACGCCGTGGGCTACCCGATGCTGTTCATGGACCAAGTGCCTGCGGGTGAGTACTGGATCCAGGCGGTGTTGCATCCGTACGTGGAGTACAACCGCTCGGACGGACGCAACTTGCACTTGCCGCGCTTCACGACGTTCGAGAGCGAAGGCGGCGTGTTGACGGCCCCCGGCACGCTCTACAGCGCAGCCAAGCTCGCGCTCTTCGACCCGGCGACGTTCTCCGTTGACCTCGTATTGACCCAAGTGGAGCCGGAGCTGCCGCCGCTGGAGGAGCCGCACGAGCTGCTGAAGCACGTGACGTTCCGCAGTCCGTCGCTGTCGGAGTTCTGGGGCACGGACGTGTTCCTCAAGGCCTGGGTGCTGCTGCCGTACCGCTTCTTCGACGACGAAACCAAGGACGTGCACTACCCCATGTTCGTGTACCACACGCACTACAACCGCGAATTCGAGCACAGCTTCTACCCTGCCCCACCGGAGAACGCCACCACCGCGTCGCTGGGAGAGCAGTACGGGTACTTCTTCTACTCGAATTGGACGTCAGACAAGCCGGCCGACGCCTTCACCAACAAGAGAGGCATCGTGGTGCAGCTGCAGCACGCCAACCCGTACTACGACGACTCGTACGCTGTCAACAGCGCCAACATCGGACCTTACGGAGATGCTATCACGTACGAGTTCCTGCCGTTCCTTGAGGACAAGTTCCGCGGCATTGGCGAAGGCTGGGCGCGCACCATGTACGGCGGCTCGACTGGCGGCTGGGAGTCGTTCGCTGTGCAGGTGTACTACCCGGAGGAGTACAATGGCTGCTGGTCCTTCTGCCCCGACGCGTTCGACTTCCGCCGCTTCCAGCAGGTCGACCTCTTCACGGACGAGAACGCTTACTACGCTCGCGGAGACTGGACCCAGAAGGATCGAGGAGCCAAGCGTGACTACCTCGGCGACATTCGCGAGACGATGGCGGAGGAGAACCACCACGAGCTCGCCATGGGGTCGCGAGGACGCTCCGGTGGTCAATGGGATGCGTGGCAAGCGGTCTACTCGCCTGTGAACAACACGGACGGCTTCCCGGCTGCCGTTTGGGACAAGCTCACGGGCGAAATCCACCCGGACGTTGTCGAGTACTGGGAAGCGCACTACGACGTTCGCGCCAAGCTGCAGCGCGAGTGGCAGGCCCGTGGACTCGGCGCCAAGCTCGTCAACAAGCTGCACGTCTACGTGGGCGTCACCGACAGCTATTACCTCAACGACGCCGTGTTCCTGCTCGAGGACTTCTTGAAGACCACGACGGAGCCCTACTACAATGGTTCAATCGTCTACGGCGTCACCGATGGTCGAGGGTACGAGCACTGCTGGACAGGCAGCTTTGACCAGTCGATCTCGCTCGGATGGCAAACCGTCAACCAGCGCATGATCCCTCAGATGGTGGATCACATCGTGCAGTCGGCTCCGGAGGGCGCGGACTTGAGCTTCACGTCATACTAAGCCCAGCGAAGTAGCTGGTGGCAGGCCCAGACGAAGCGTGCACTCGCGTTTCGCTTGAAAATAGTTAGCAACACTTTTCTCTTTGAGATCTGTACACGTTGGCATCGAGCAAGTGGCTCGGCCACGTCGCTCTGGCATCTTCAGCAGCAAGAACTCGGCGTAGCTTCCACTCCTTCGGACTTAACTGGGTGCGCGACTACACTGCAAGCTGTCAGGCCCTGACTCAGGACAAGCATACAACCGGACCCTGTCGACCAGACAAGTTGATGGGCTGCTGATCGTTTGGTACGCAGAAACAGTTGAATCCCCCGTAAGCTGCTCGACACAAACGCATCGTTGAATTCAACCCGGCCGCAACCGCAACTCGACCGTTTGTTCAGCATGCTTGGAGTTGAACATGCCACTAACATGACAAACCCACGATTAATTGCGTGCTGGATACTGCACATGAACAACTCGTTGCGCACTAACGCTTGCGGCAAGCGTTAGTGCGTCGCGAGCTGTCCACACAACGGATGACTTGACGTCTTCGAGCAAAGCCACCCGCGGATTTCTGAAAAGGGTGACAGCGCTACCGTTCCAGTGTCGCCCAGTAGAGGCGACCACGGAGCAAACGGCCTGCTCAGCTCAAGCTGAGCAACCGGAGTGCCTGGCGCCACGAAAGCCGAGACAGCATGGCCACCCGCAGCATAAGCCCCATGTGAATCCTCGCGATCCTTCCGACTTCGTTGTCATACAATGTCGAGTCTCCGCTGTCACTGCGAGTCAAGGAACTCCGCCCCAGCTGTCGTTTTTGGTGAAGCTGTCGGCAGCCTGATCACATGTCGGCGTCCGGTCTCCGTCCAAAGGTGGTCGCGCGGTATCCTAAGTCCCACATGAGCTCACCACGACTGCCGTCTGGCCCTGGATCCGACCAGCCCCCCCTGGACCATTCGGCATTTCGCGTCGCAGCCTCCACCCGTCCTTCGTAGCAGCGTTTCACCATGAGCACTCGTTCCGGCCGCTCGGGGAGCGTTCGATCGCACCGGTCCGGGTCTCGAGCTCGCGCCCCGACGAACATGTATCCTCGCAAGTCGTCGAGCTTCAAGTCGTATCGACCACCGCAACAGCAACGCCGAGCTGGCCTCGCTATCCAAGGAGCTCGCGGCAACCAGAACGTGATCTTCACGGACCAGCAAATGGCCGACGACCTGTTGGCCACCGTCCCCAAGCTGCACGCGGCGATCTTGACGGACGCGAGACGCAGCTCCATGTGGCACCGCAAAGGCCGCAACGACGACGTGTCCGCGTACGAGCTGGTGCCGAGTGCCCATGGCTCGGACGACTTGGATCTGGCGTACGCGTCGCTGGCCAAGACCGAGATCAAGTGCCACCTGAACGAGGTGCTCAACGTGCTCATCAGCCACGAGTCCACCGACTACCAGAGCACCATGGCTGCGCTCTGCGGCGACAAGTTCCGTGACGGGAAAGTGGTGTTCCAGCAGCGTTGCCACTTCTCCGAGGAATCGCGGCAGACGCTGTCGGGCATGAACGATGCTCCTGTGGAAGCAGCGGACGGACAGAAGGTCTTGATCAGCGTCAACATGGCCACATTGCAGCCCACGTTGCACATGAAGTTCCAGTCCAAGAAGCACCGCCAGCCGCAGAAGCTCTGCTTTGCGTCGTTCACGCACCAGTACGCAAGTAAAGACCGAGCCGTGCACGTGATGAAGACGCTGCCGAAACACGTGCACGACGAGCTGGTGCCTCGCTCCGAACGGACGGCGCTGCGCCACCAGCTCGACCACTTGGCCGTGGGCTTTGACATCCAGTCGACGCCGGCGCCCGGGGGCAGCAGCAGCCAAACGACCAGTATCATCGCGCACGGGTACGCCGCAGTGACGCCGCCGGAAGCTTTCGGAGCGTACCGACCGCGGGCGGGACATGCCGCCCCGACGCGGTCTCAAGTGACGCGTCGGCGGGCGGCCGTCATGAACCCCGAGGCGAAACACGTGCTGGACCTGCTCACGCGCTCGCTGAGGGAGTTCGAGCGCGTGATCCGCCGCCGGCGCTTTGGGTTTCAGTCGTTCGTCTACTTCCACACTGCGACGGTGGGCGATCCGGAGCTGAGATCGTGCTCCATCTGCCACAAGAGGTTCTCCATCCTCCGACGAGACTTCTTCTGCCAGCTCTGCGGGCACATGGTGTGCCGGGACTGCTCCCAGTTGTACGAGGTGGAGGCGCAAGTGGGCGACGTGCGCACGAACCGCATTTGCGTCGAGTGCGTCGTGCGCGTCGACGCCTGTAAGTTCGAGGACGAGAACCTCATCGCAGCGCTGGGGCCGACCGTCGTGAGCGACGACCGGTGGTTCTCCGACAGCGAGCTGGAGTCGCTCGACGACGACGTGGAGACCGCGTCGCTCGCGTCGAACTCGTCGCCTGGCGGGATGCTGCACGACCAGTTAGCGTCGGACGACCCAGCCGTCAGATCTCAAGCACTCGAGCAACTCGGCCACTTGGTGAGCCCCACAGCGTCCGTGTCGTCGCAGTCCAGACCGAAGCGGAGACGCAGACACAAGGGCAAGACCAACAGAGAACCGCCGAAAGACCTGGCCGAGAAGGTGCGGTGGGACATCGAACACCACTTGAAGCAGAGCTTGCGTGTAGCTGAGCGAAGCACCCGGCCGGAAGGATGCGACGTGGCCGACCTGGAGCGCGACTACGCGTTCGAGTTCGACAGCGATCGCACGAGAGACCCGAACCACCCGCTGCCGCCCATGCCCGAGCCAGACAAGGAGGAGAAGCGACTCAAGTACATCCACGACTCGGGCGTGCTGGAGCCAACGTACGACCGAGCGGCGCTGAATCTGCTGGCTCAGGTTGCCGCCAAGCAGCTCAATTGCCCCGTCGGGTACGTGTCGATGGTGGGCGAGGACACTTTCCACGCGGTGGGCACGTTCCCCCAGCGGCCTGCGGAGATGAACGTCGCACCACGCGTCGAGAACATGTGCGCGCACACCGTCTACACCGACAAACCGCTCGTCGTCAAGAACCCGCAGCGGGACATGCGGTTCGCGCAGATGCCTATCATTAAGGACGCAGGGGTCAAGTTCTACGCGGGCTTCCCGATCCGAGCGCCGGACGGAGCCATCGTGGCGTCGCTATGCACTTCCGACTTCAAGCCACACGATAGCATCTCGACCAAGGAGTACGCGACGATGGAGACGCTGGCCAGACTGGCAGGGCAGCTCGTCGCTCCCCGACAACTCCCCGCAGCAGCATACTAGGCAACCTCCTCAATCAATTCCACAAACAGGCAGCGTTTGATAAGTCGCGATCGATCGTATTCAGGCGATAGGCCGATCGTATCCTACCCTCATGACAATCGGACGTCCATTACTACCCATTCAACACGCCCATTTCGGCTTGGGCAGGATGGCGATGCTCGATGTGTTTGATCTGTTCTTCCGACACTCCTCTCCACGTCGCCCTGGCTTCTGTCGCGTCGTCGAAAGGCGCTTTCACGAACAGCGCGAGAGTTCATTCTAGGTTTGTCTCCTACTACTGTATCACCCCAGGCCGAAAAAAAATGATGTTCCGACAGATTCTGCTCGTGGCCGCAGCGGCCCTGCCTGCCGTGGCCCTCGCTGGCGGTGCCAACGACATTTACTTCACCGGAGATGGCACTGCGAATGGAGCTGGCGAGGCTGCGGCCGACGACTGCGACTCCGGCATCGGTGACAACTACGTGGCGCTGAACGCCGACCAGTGGAACTCGACGCTCAGCTGCAACCGGTGCGTCGAAGTCGTGTGCGACGACGACCGATGCAGCGACAATGCGGCTTCCATGACGCTCTACGTCGTGGGCAAATGCAGCAGCTGTGACGACGAGGGCTTGGACTTGTCTCCGGCTGTGTTCAAGAAGCTCACGGGCAGTGAGCCGTCCCGCTACACCATCAAGTGGGAGTTCGCGGCCTGCCCCACCACGGGCAGCAAGAGCACCCCTTACCAGGCAGGTAAGGTGGTGCCAGCCGATGAGTCTCCGAGCACCGTGTCCATTCTACAGGAGAATGCGGAAGGCGTGGAGACGTCGACCCAGCAGCAGAGCGAGGGCGAAACCCAGGAGGCCAACACCAAGGCTGCGGCTGCTACTGCAGCTAACGGCACGAGTCCGTTCATCGTGGCTCTCGTGGTGCTGGCCGTTGTCTGCGGTGTTGCCCTCGCCGCTGTCGCCTACACCGCCAAGAAGAGGAAGACGTACGGGAACGAGTTCGGTACCAAGTCTTTCGACACGTTCAGCTCTCCTGCTCAGAAGAAGGCCGCCATCGCCAAGATCTAAGACTGAGAACGTAGTTTTGAGCGTTTGACCGACGGGTAGGATAGTGCGTTCGTGCATGTTCAATGCGTTAGATTTCAAGTGGCAGTGGAACCACTACTTTCGCGGTCGTAACCAGAATACACGTTCATGATGACACGATGTTCGAACGACAACACCTCAAGTCTTCACGCTGAGGAAATTGCCGTACACTAGTGCTTCGATCCCATTTATCGTGAGCGGTTTGCAGCAGCCAAGTTTGCGCTCACCTGTAGCCACCCGAGGTTTCATGCCGCCTCCGTAGAGGATCCACAACACCATCTGCCGCCGCAATGAGCACTTGGCTCCTGCGGAGCCCGAGCTTGGAGAGTACATACATGTGCATGATCCCTTACATTGAGGAGCAGAGTCTCTACACGGTATTACTAGAGACTTTAGCCCAACACATATGTATTCCTGCACCAGGAACTTCAAACCCTTCCTCGTCCGTCCAGCGAGGTATAGGTTGGTGTGGCAATGTCTGGGCTGGCTCCTTTGTGCCCTCCTCTGTGCAGGATGGCGAGCTCGATCGGCTCGATCTGCATCTCTCCAGCCTTTTCACTCGTCGACGCTCCTCTCCATCGAAAAGCAGGCAGTCACTCGTCCAGCGTGATCGTTCTCCATTCCAGCTTTGTGCCTGTTGCAGCGCGTAGGTAACAGGTACTAACCATGCCATCTCGAAAGCTTTGGTTCTTGTCGGCCATGTCGGCACTGCCGGCCGTGGTTCTCGCCGGCGGAGACACGTACTACACGGGAGACGGCACGTCGTACACACTCAGCGAGGTCTCGTCCGGCAACTGCAACTTCATGTACGACCCGGGCGTGGGCGACTACTACGCGGCGCTCAACAGCGAGCAATGGGACTCGACGCTCAACTGCGGCCGCTGCGCCGAGGTCTCGTGCGACGACTCTCGCTGCAGCGACACCAGCAGCACCGTGACGGTCTACATCGTGGACAAGTGCCCCGAGTGCAGCGAGGGCGACCTGGACCTGTCCCCCACCGTGTTCAAGGAGCTCACGGGCAGCGACCCGTCCCGCTACACCATCAAGTGGAGGTTCGTGGACTGCCCCGTGAGCGGCAACATCGAGTACTGCACCAAGAGCGGCAGCAGCAGCTCGTGGCTGGCCGTGCAGCCCGCCAACTTCGCCAACGGCGTGGCCAGCGTGAAAATCGCCAACCAGGACGTGACCATGGTGGACTCGTGCTACTACTTCCTGCTCAGCGGCGGCTCGGACGTCGACATCTCGGCCGTGGACATCGAGCTCACGAGCATCTCGGGCGAGACCATCACGGAGACGCTCTCGCTCACGGCCGACGTGTGCACCGCCGGCTCGTCCAACTTCGGCAGCAGCACGACTCAGAGCTCTACCAGCCAGACCAGCCAGAGCTCGGCCAGTCAAACTAGTAGTCCATCAACGACGGCACCGGTGGCCACGACTGCTACTCCGGCGGCTACAACAGCTACGCCGGTAGCAACAACTGCTGCCCCCTCTTCGAGCAACAGTTCGTCCCAAAGCCAGAAGAGCCAAGTGAGCAGCTCTTTCAGCACCCTCAAGTCAAGCAGCTCGTCAAGCGGAAGCAGCTACCAGGCCGGCAAGGTAGTGGCCGCCGACGAGTCTTCCAGCGGTGTAGCCATTTTGCAGGCGAGTGAGGCTGGCGTTGAGAAAACGTCTAGCACGCAGCAGGACGATGGCGAGTCTGACAGCACCACGCAGACGTCTGGATCCGACACGAAGCAGGTGACCACCAAGTCGGAGGATACCTCTTCAGGTACGAGTCCGGTGCTCATCGCGCTCGTCGTCTTGGCTGCTGTGGGAGGCATCGCGCTGGCCGCTGTGGCTTACGTCGTCAAGAAGAAGAAACTGGACGACAAGCGCATCGACCGCGACGAAGCGATGATGCGGTCGTTCGACACGTTCAGCTCTCCTGTGCGTATCGACACGACCATCGCCAAGATTTGAGTTAAGGCGCCGTTAGTTGTGAGAATGTTATTGTGTCATTGTGCGAGTTTCCATTTTGTTGAATGACTATCGCGGACGCCAGTCGATTTCGCCTCAAAGACAGAACCACACAGCTCCAGGGAATGTCGTGCGGAGTATTTCGACTTGCAAACACTGGACACGATCACCGAGATACTACTGCGTGTGTCCCAACAGTACGGTTGATTGCACTGCTCGACCGCAAACAATGCTTCATCGTGCGATGTGCTACGTCAAAGTTTTCCGCCGCCACGTTCAGACGCTGCATCACCTTCGGAACGAACCGTTTGCCTGGCCAGCATCTCTGGTCAAGTCCTATCCATCGACAACGCGTTCGTTGGGGCCACACCGAGCTCACTCCGCAATCTACCAAGCAGAAGCTTAGCGTAGCCTCTGACCATGCGCTATCACTGCGTCTTGTTGATGCTCGTGGCTTCTCTCGCTTCAAGCTGCAACCTTTCATCTGCTGCTCCTGCCATCAACGATGCCAAGCTCCGAACGCTGGCGTCGGCCGATGGCCCGATAAATACCGAGCCCAAGCGCTTCCTGCGACGGGTGGATCCAGAACCTGCGCACAGCAGCCATCACGTGTACCAAGAAGAGGAGGCGACACCAGTTTTCTTTGAGCACAAGCTCAAGAAGGCTCTGACCAGCCCCAAGAAAAGGAAACGATTATACGCGCAATGGTACACGGAAGGAGTGTCCCCTAAACAAGTTGCGGCTGGGTTGCGCCGCCATGAGGCCCGAGACGTCGAGGAGGAGTATAACGACCTCTCGGAGGGCTATGCAGAGTATGTTAGAGCCAAGAATTTCAATAATATTCAATAGTACTTCCCACCGAGGCCACTCGACAGACTCTTCACCATGGCAGAGCTTGGCCTGCACTTGACCACCGACGTATTGCGTTTTCTCGACTAGCAGGGGCTTCCCGAAGCAGCACAGACCAGATCCTCTCCTCTATGATATTCCTCTGTTCTCGTAACAAACCTGGCGTCGAAGCTGTCGATACAGAAGAGATCTTGCCCCATACTTCTTGCCGAAGGTTCCGTGAAATACGTCGGTACATGTAGCGCCGTGATGAGCAGCAGTGTGAGGCAGCCGAAGCACTTGGGGAACTCGGCAGGGGCCAGAAATCCATGTCAGACCAAGTTGCGCAGGTTCAGCCCCGACGGCAGGAAGAGAACCTTCAGCAGACGCAACAAACCTTCAGGCAGCGCGTCGACCAGCGAGTCCGAGTGCAGCAAGTCTCTCAAAATCATGTTTTTCTTCCGCGATTTCCCCGTTTCAGCAGCTTTTGCCTTCTCTTCATGCAGATCATACAACGCCTTCTCCAAGACCGTGACGCCCACTGTGAAAGCCAAGAAGAACTCCCCCACGTCCTCTTTCAACAGCATCGCCACCTTCTCCAGCGACTCGGCATGAGTCAAACCACTCGCTGCTTTCCAATTGGAAACTCGATTTTCCCGATCCAAAAGATCAATAAATTGCTCGGCCTCAAGTGCCAACGCCCACGTCAAATCGATCTCATTGAAAGCATCTTCCTCACCCTCTGCATCGGCTTGGACGCAGCGCAGCCACGAATCCCAGTCCAGAGTCACGACTCCATCCTCCAAGCGAAACTTGGGCAAACTCAATTGCAGCGAGGAACGCGCGGAACTAGCAAGTCTCCAGAAGGAATAAAGCGCGTCATAGACCGCAGAAGACAGCGAGGGGCGATAGAAGCGGACTGCGGACGTTGAGCGAGCCATCGAGCTTGAGCAAGTCGGACCCTTGACTGAAGCGGCTGAAGTAACGTGAATATGGCTGCACTATTAGTGTAGCCATTTCAAGTAAACGGCAACGGGAGACCGTTCATGAGCTCCGAGTCCTCTTCTCCGAGTCCCCTGTTGATCATGACGGTGCTGCTTCGCTCCAAGCCCGTGTTTGAGTCGCTCCACCATGTCATGGACACTGTATCCACGTTTCTGGACTCGTCGGTGGAGCTTTCGTTAGCGAAGGCAAGCACGTTCGGGTCTCTGAAGCTTTTGCTCCGGGTGCTAGGCAGCCAGAGCGCCTGGGATCCTTCGGATTCGTGCTGGGCAGTCCGAAGCCTGCTGTCGGAGTTCCATCATTACCAGCAGTACCAATTTACGTTGGTGCTCTTGGAGGCCGTGAAGCA
>JAABLL010000346.1:0-16412 GCA_012295475.1 Phytophthora gonapodyides | reverse complement strand
CTGCATGCTCATAACCATCTAATACACCCTGCCAACCTATATATATCAGGCGTTGCCTACTCACGCAGATTACTGTACAAGTATTTTATGAGCTGGCCACATGGAAATGGATCCTGCCAACCAAAAATTGTACCCTACCCTACGTTATATCTTCAATAGTTAGATACAAAGGTCGCCACGACAAGTACCGCTGTCATTTTTATAGACCTGCATACAGCAACACTACATGTACCAGAATGTTTAAGACCGCAGAATTTGTTGTGCACTTGCTTGTAGCTCCACTAACTAGAATATTATCATCGCGACATTGGCTCTATGCGATACTGGGATGCTGGCTTTGGCAGGCGCAGCTGCAACGAGAAGAAAGTGGACCGTCAGCCGCTTCCACGTTCCTGTTTCCTATGGATGTGCGTAGAGATATGACGAACCCTGCCTGGGATCAGTGGTTTAAGCTGGATTTTCAGTCGGGTGCTACTAGGGAGTGTTGCACTTTTGTAGCACCTCAATTAATGTATTCGCAGCGGTACCTCCGGCTTGAAGTGGTTGCCCGTTGTAGTTTGCCACTACTGACATTGGATGGAGTATGGCTCTTGCCATTGTTGAAGTCTGGCGGTTCTTTACGCGAATGTATTGCTGAAACGCGTCTGATCTCCACTGGCCAAACTGCTTCACGGCGATGCTGTCGACGCCTGCTGCGAAAAGCACCGACGCTTCATCACTTCGAAGTGAGTGCGTACCGAAGTGCTGATGCTGTTTCCCTGCAGCAACTGCTGCTGCCTTAATCAACTGCGATATTTCACAAACATGTATTGTCCTTTTCATTTATTTTGCAGACGCCAAAATCGGGCTTCAAGTCCGATTTTCGTTTCTTAACATGCGATGCCTGTACGAAGAAGACCTGCTGGGATGGCAGCGAGAAAAACTATATTCCGGTAATTGCTCAATTGAGCTGAAATTTGGCAAGGTGCTTGATGTGCATCTTGCGAGGTTGTATAATAAGTTTGGTGTCTCCACGTATGCTATGGATGGAGAAACATCCGTCGACGCAATGGTATCTCGACCATTTGGCCTCATTTTGGCCTGAAGTGGCCGCTGCACGGAATTTTGGGGTGGTATTATCTAATACCCCGCCAATTTGACAAATGTAAATATATGTGAGAATACATGAACCTGTAATAATATATGAGGGATGACAACCTGATATAATTGTTGGGTTTATGTCCAGGTGGCCTTGCTGCTGGTGCTCGCTGCAGTTTCATGGTTCTCTCCGACGTTGCCGCCGCTGTGGCAATACCCAAGCACGTTCATCGAGTGCAGTCTCGAGAATATGTGTCCTGAAGGCATTGACAACGTCGTAGTGCTTTTTGTTTGACCATTCATGCTTTACCGGAATATAAAAAAAATCGATTGCCATAAAAATCGCGTATTTAGGGTACATTCTTACAGGCATCGCACGTTAAAACTGAGGTTAATGCTATCTAAACTGAAAGAGGAAGGGTGAATGGGACTAAGTATAGTTTTTTTCTCCACATCGCAATTGATCCTAAGGACCGATTTTCATGCCAAAGCATGGTTTCAACTCCTCTATTGCGGTCAAAGCCCCAGATAGCGACCAGCTGGACGCCATTGGGGGCTTTGCATGAAAATTGCTAGCCATTTTACACCGAAAAGCATAGCTGAGCAAATCGTTGGAAGGCATGCCCTTATTTTATGTTGAACCCCTAGCCTTCAACCAAAAGTGATACTTTCGAAGCCTTGATTTGCCGAAACAAGTGAAAGGCACAATACTTCCTCTGGTTGAAAATGATCGCAAGTTTGAACTTTCCGATTGTATTTCAAAGTCTTCAGCGGGCTGTTTTCTGATTTGATTGGCTTATATTCATCCTCTACGTCTCCTCTATTGGGCCATACTTTCACTGTAATATTTGAACCGGCAGAAACGGAGCTGCAGCCGAAGTCATTATATTCCACCGTAAAATCTAACCGCGACTTCCACGATATTGTCAAATGTACTGCACAATTGTCAATTTCTATCGATGAACGCATTGTTGGCATTTTTACACTTGCATTTTTACGTTTTTACGTATCAAGACTTTATTGCGCGATTAAAAATATTTCCACAGAGATCTTTTGCATTGTTGACGTAAAAACGATTTGAACCGCCGCACTCCAGAACGAGAAGCTGCTTCACGAGAATCACTCTCCGTACGAGCCTGTGCCATCTTCGACGACCCCTAATCCATTCTGACGGTCGCCTCTTGATGGATCTCCTGCCCGGGCTGCGTGCTGAACGCGCTGATGGAGCCAAGCGTGGACGCCCGCCAGGTCGTCTCGCGGCAAACTTTGACAAGCTCAACGAAAAATGCAACAAGTCGACGTGGTGGACTGTGTGGAAATATTGCTATGCTGCGCGCATCAGCAACAAGGCATTTCCATCCCATGTTCGCGGGCGACAGGAAGCTTGGGAGAAAGACCTGGCCGAGTGTTTGTACTAGACCGACGGCTGTCGGGCTGTGGTTGTGTGGAGCTGATCAAGGAACCACCTATCGCAGCGGGTGGCGACGGGGGCAACAACTACTTGGCGTGGCATACAGTGGCGTTCCGGGCGTCTTGACAGACGCGGGGTACGCTACATGGATAAGTTCGTCGTCGGACGACAATGGGCTTTGGCACGGTCGGCATGACTGGGCAGGATGGAGTGGACCAGTTCTGGGGTCAACGACACGGAAGGGAACCTATCGGCATGATGGGCGGGCCAACGGCCCTGCCGGTTAGGCAGCGGTCTCAAGTCACTCGATCCGATGAGAGCGCGCATCGTCATCTGGAGAGTACCCAAGTCTCCGTCTGGGAGCACACCGTCGTCTGGAAGGTGACCAGCACGATCCCGTCTCCCCGATGGTCGATTGGCTAACTGAGACCTAGTCGTCTGGATGGGTCCACTTTGTTGCCGGCAGTATCGTCTGGATGCCGTTCGAAGTCGCTGTCTGAGCGAAATCCCAATTGGGCTGCGGAGGCGTACGTCGGGTAGGGTGCCGACCTTTCTGTCGGCAGCAAATGGCAAGTGGTCGACGGGCCGTTTGTTGCTGTGCTTCCTGAGTCCCGCTGCTATCTGTGACGAAGGAGGCAGGGTCGAGGTTCGCAGGAGACTTTGCAAAGGACAGAGGTACTAATGAGACTGGATGGTTGTATAGGAAACAAGACAATAAAGCGAAGAGGAAGCATGATTGCTGAGCTGAGAGCAAGCACGGAAAGGGAGCTTCGAGCAAGGCGTAGTTCGGACACTACGGCCACCACACCCACGCCACAAGAAGGCGAGACGGACAGCCGGCTAGTCGTGGAGACGCATGACGGTGGGCAACTGGAACTGATGACGGACGACTTGCGTGTGGCCAGTGGGGACGTCGACCGCGCCGAACAGCGCGACGGCGAGATGCCGGACCGAAACGAGGAGGTGGCAGACAAGGCTATGCACAAACGACAAGCATCACCGGCGCCACGAGCGGCGCTTCAACCACCACCAGCCCCTACGAGCGCCATCACCGGCACCACGCGTGGCAGCGCCACCACCCGCGCCGGTCCGAGAAGGAATCCGGTAGTACAGGGGGGCCAAGCCGATGCGGCTGCCGGTCTGCAAGGGATTGGACGGCACCACGCCGATTTCGACGTGGCTTCGGGCGGTGGAGACGGAGACACGCTACCAGGAGAGGACGCTGGGACTTCACTGGAGCAGCGACGAAGTCTACTTCGAGATGGCGTCACACTTGGATGGAGAAGCACTGCGTTGGTAGGGGAACATCATCAGCGGTGTCACGGAGGAGACCAACGAGAACCTGGCGCGCTTTTTCCGGGCTCGATACGGGAAACAGCGGTCGGACCCCGAAGTGGTATAAAGCTTGAACGACAGGAAGCAGATGCGTGACGAACCACTAATCGAATACGCTGCAGTGCACCGCGCAATCGTGGCTGACCGCAGCATCGGCGAAGGGTGGCTGATCGACGCGTTCCTGAACGGCATGGGTAATCAGGGCTCGGCGACGCACGTACGTGACAGGGAACCCGCGACGTTTGATGAAGCCGTGCGCGTGGCGATTTGGCAAGTCGGCAAGTTCGGTGAAGGCCACCGAGTGGTGCTTGAAGAGGCCATGACGAAGGAGGACGCGCGACGAACGAGCGACTCGCGCACGTCGCTGGGGGCGTCGGCGCCAATGGGATCACGAGACCGGGAGGAGTAGCGGGGCCGACAGTCTGTGAGTGCTGGGCTTCGGGCAACTGCCGCCACAGAAGCCGCTCAGATATGATTCCGAGGGAAGGCTTGTCAGTTCAATAGGATCGGTGGCCGTTGGTGGGGACATCGCGTTCTTGCCGCCAGGCTACCGTAACTACGCAGCGTCGCCAGTGCAGCAGGGTTTTGCAGTCCCAGCCGGATATACATTTGGTACCGCTGGGTACTGACTCACCAGCAGGAAGCGCCAATAATCAAGGGAGTGGAACGACTGACAACGCCCCAACGGGTCAGCAGAGAGCACCTCAGGCCGTTCAGCACGGACAAGGCCGAACGAATGAACGAGTCAACCAGGTGGGCGGCGGTCAGGACCAGAATGCGCCGTTGCGCACTGGTGGTGGCGGCAGCCGCTATGGGCCGCAATCACTGAAGCCGAAGGAAGAGCGACTAGCCAATTACCGAAAGTATATGGGCAGCAGGGCTCATGCGCCACCCAGCGAAAGACAAACACCGAGGTACACGTGCTTCTATGCGGGGAGCTTGGTCACTTCGCATACGAGTGCTAGGTCAAGCAGCAGGACCTGGCCGGCGAGCAAGATGGTCAGAACGCTACGGAGGAAGCTGGCGACAAGACTTCGGGAAACGGATAGCGGTCGTAGGGGCCTCGGGCCTACGAACAGCACGACCGGAACGAGGGCGACAGAGATCAGGGCAAATAAAGGAAGAGGTGGCGGCTACCAGCACTCAACTATCGGAATCGACGGAGAAGAACGAGCTAAAAGCGGCGGAGGGTAGCGTCAAGACTGGGAATGGCGCGGTGGCCTAAGTGCTCGAGCCTGGAGACGGCGCGAGCATCACGCACAATAAGAAGGAGGACGATGGTGAAGGGCGGCGAGGCCTCATGGAGTTCAAAGGACCCTTGCCCAACCGCCAACGAGAGAGAGGACCGAAGTGACGCGAGTGGAAGGCTCCGCGCCGACCACTCAGGCCACACCGTGCAGGGTACCGGACAAGACGGGCAGGCCGGCGTTGGTGATGGCCGCATGGAAGGACCAGATGCTCCAGGTCGACCAAGTGACTGCCAAGGTGTTGCAGCTCAAGGTGCTGACTGCGGACACCGAGAAGTGGAAGGATGAAGAAGACGCATGGTGGAAGTGCCGAGCGGAGAAGTGGAAGGAGCGTCCACGGAAGAGACTGACATTGAAGCATAAGGCGGGAGTCCTGCTAGCCGTCAAGCAGCAGGACGTCTTCCATGCAGTGCTCACCCGCGAGCGTTCACCCGGTTCCAGCGAGGAACTGAAGAGGACGGATGGTGTAATAGTCGAGGACGACGTTGTGATGCCGAAGCCCCGCTGCTAGTTCCGAGAGGCCCTGACATTGAGCACCACCGCGCGTGAGGCGGTCGATAAGGTGGAGAAGCGGCGCGACGTTCTCGTAGATGGATTTGGCAAGCTGGCACTCGCCGAAGCCCGACGCATGGAGTCGCTGGCGGCCGGCAATGTGGCATGGGGAAACACAACCAGGGAAGGCGTTGCGCAGCAGTTGGTGGCGGCAGCCACGGGGCTGCGAGTGATAGCTGCAAACGGCTGGGAAGTGAATGACGACACGCTGCTGCGTGTCCAGGGCGCAACGATGTTACCAGCTGAGTGTCTGGAAGGGTCGGGCGAAGGCACCGCGGTGATACGAGTATGAGTGGTGTCGGCGAGACCAAGAGACGGGCGTCCTGCATGGTAAAGAGGGGACCTAGCAGGCGATGGACGAAGTTCGGCGTGCTGGCAGACATCGAGATAGGACGTCCACAGAGGAATAGACTGAAGTGGTGGGGCTGGCCTTACCGTACGGAGAGGATTCGCTGCTGGAGACCAAGGGTCAGCGGCGGCGACAGAAAATCTTTGAGTATTGTGCTTTCTACTCAAAATTTCCTTGCGCGGTTAGATGAACCAAGCACGCAGACAACCGCGCAATACTGTCTACTGGCATAACTCATGCGTTTTCTCAGGCTATCTTATCAAAATCTTCGCTGTCCTCCACTCGACGTCGGCGCTGCCGACGCAAACCCAAGCGCGTAGTCACCGCACCGAGCCGCCAGTAGCCAGCGTCGAGCAGTCAGAGACCAGGCAATTGTCGGGTCTTACCATTTGCGCGCAAGCTGTCCATTGGATTGCCATGGCTGTTGCCGCAGAATAAGCCAGCAGTGATGCTCCGGTAACTACCAGCAGCCAACAGAACGAAGCAGCACGCCCGCGTGAGTCATCAACAGTCCAGCATCGCAGAGCTGTACAACAGACGCCACGATCCACGCCGTCGCCGACAGCTCGTGTGTCACCGTATCCTCTGCGCGAGCGCACAACAAGCTCGGGTTTCACTTGACGCTTCGCCAGCGAATGCTGAAGAGAATGAAGCAGGTCAGCATCACCATCAGCTACTAGTGCAGCCTCTTGTGAAAGACACCGTGGGAAGTCGGGACACTTCCGCCACCATGCTTGAGGTATTCGCGGCGAACGGAGCCACGTTTAGCGACATCTTGCAAAAGATGTGGGCACAATTCAGGTGCCGTGTAAAGGGACTAGCGGTGAAGACGGATGATGGATGGTCGATTGAAGACCCCACCGAAGCGATGTGGTACAGGGCGATGCAATTCAAGTGGAACTCGCACCTCGTGCCAACAACAAAATCAGAGGCAGCCTGGAACCGGTGGCTCGCTGCATGTCGGGATGACACAGTCACGTTGATAATCTACGAGTACGGACTCGACATCCCCAATGCGCGAGCACTAGAAGAGTTCAAAAATAATCGCGTACGTCCACAGCACACAGATCGTTCCGGAGCTGCCGCCGAAGTATCAATTCGGGAGATATCGGCGAGGCTGCAAGATATTTGGGGGGACACGTATCAAGGCAGCGCAATGGTGTGGCGCATGTGGGCGAATGAGATCGCGCGAAACTTGGATCGTTCAACATGGGAAGCAGATGTGTTACGTCCCCCAAACGCCACTGTCGAGCGTTTACTTCAAGCTGCAGATGGAGAAGCCGACCAGCATTTGGCCCATCTGTCTCGATCCACTCGGTTGGCACTTGACATTGTCAACGGCGCAATTGCTGATAACCGTGAGTTGAAGCACGAATGGGAGGCATTTGGGCGCCACTTAGACAACCAGGATAGTACGTTGCGCGCCCGCAAAGAAACACTTGAGGGATTTCTCGAGGAAATTCCTCTTCCTCCAGCGACAGAAATGATTGATCCAGTTCATGCAATGGAGAACGTGCCCGACACCAAGTCCGAACAGTAGTTGCTCGAAGGAAAAAATCGTCTGCATCAGTTTTGAGCTACATTAACTTGCCTCGCGAGGAATCCCAAATTTGAATCTACTTTTTCTTGAACGTGTTCCGAATTAACCGCTTCTTGATCGCGCCCTCCGTCGTTCACTGGTCTTGATGTCTGCCGTGATTCCTTCGACATTGGCCCTGTCGGGTCAAAAATGTCCTTGAACTTTCCACTCGCAATGCTCAAACGTATTCGACATGTTGAACCGCTCAAAGCGGCTGAATGTCTCCACGATGAAAGGCAGAAGATCTCTACCCGATGACTCCACATAATGGCGCTGGAAATATTTCTCCATGAATCCAAATATGAACTCGATTGGATTGAAGAATGGGCAATACGCAGGGAGGAATATTGGGACAACCCCAATGCTGCGGAGGAAATGAATAATTTCGGGATCGCGGTGTATCGAAGCACTATCCAAAACCCACACTGAGTTGGAACCAGGGTATTATCGGACATTTCCACGCGCTGAGTAGGCAAAGTCACGACATCAGTTGAAGAACTCCACTCGATCAAACGTCTCTTGCGTGTTGTAGGCATCAATGATGCCAGTCACCCCCATAAAAGCTAGTATGGACACGCGCGGCTTTCGTTGAAAACCGCCTCTTATGGCTATCGTCTCCCCTCTAAGCGAGTACCCCGCTTTCGTATCATTCCCCGGTTGTCAAACGACACTTCATCAAGAAAAACCAGGCTGATGTGGCACCAGTTGATGTGGGCAAGCTCCTCCACAAATCGAAACACATCCAGCTCTTTGATGTACATTGCTCTCCTCTCGAGCACCTTCCTTGTCAATCCAGCATCGTGGATTAGTCGACAGACTGATGACGTTGAAATGCTTACGTGGTGATCACGCACAAACGCATCTTGAGCCTCGTCAAGATAAGCTAGCCGATGATCCGCGTAGAAGTCGCATAACCACTGCTGATGCGAAGCAGTGAACTTTCGGGTAGCAGTTGAATCTGCTCGCTGATATGTCCCGTGCTCTCGTACACATTGATCCAATTTCCAATCGTCTTCATAGACTTCCGGTAGATTTGGGTGAGCTCCTTGCGTAAATAACCAAGGCAATAAAAACCGTAGAGGCAGTGGAAAACCGTGTTTGGATGGGCGGGCTGCCTCATAACGGCTCCTTCCATCTTGGGTAGCAATGAGGATGTACTCTGCAGAAAAACACAAATGTACACGAGGTGTGAGAGCTGAGAGCATTGCAAAATCCTTCTTCATCCCTGACTTAATGCCGAGTACGTCCCCAAAGCAACTGTGGCAGCTCTTCCACGCGCGTTATTTATTACCATAGGTTCTGCTGCATCCAAAACGCTAGGTAAGTGCAAGTAATTTGGACAACCGCTTCTCCTAATTGACCTTCCAACGCTTGAGAGCAGCAAATCAAGTGAAAGTTGCACCTCCGTTTGTGCGATCCAAGGTCCTAGAGCGTTCTTGGCGCAATCACCCCTGCCGCAGAGTCAACGGGTCCACCGGTGCTCTTCGCGGACCCTTTTTAGCGGCACCGTTGGCTGCGTGGAGAGCGCTTGAGTGGGCCGCCTTGGCGCCTTGTTTGTGATGTCGGCAAGCTATGAGAAATGATCTCATTATTCACCAATCAGCGCACATGTTCGCTTTAGTGCCAGTTTGGCCAACTGCGCAAAAATGGCAAATTTGGTCGAAAAGCACTATACCACAGCGGCAGTAGTTACGAGCACCCTGTAGTCAAGGTGATCGGGGTGCCGGGGCAACTTGTTCAGGTAGCTAAGTTGAAGTGAGCGCGAGCGGTGGCGGTGGACTTGTTGACCATCGCCTTGGCGGACATCATGTGCGAG
This sequence comes from Phytophthora gonapodyides, assembly GCA_012295475.1. NCBI lineage: Eukaryota > Oomycota > Peronosporomycetes > Peronosporales > Peronosporaceae > Phytophthora > Phytophthora gonapodyides. Next base: position 7,046 of record JAABLL010000346.1, on the reverse strand, counting down.
AAGAAGCCGATTAAGCTGGACACCAGTGCGCAGTACGGCGTGGCCGGCAAGTGGTGGGCGCAGTACGGCAAGAAACTGGACGGTGGCCCCAGTGGACTACATGGAGGGCTGTAGTGGGATGGCGGTGAAGTCGGCGTTTGGCACTTTCGGTTCCGGACGCAATACCAGCAGCTCATGGTGGTCAATGCGCTGTTGGTGGGCAGCGAGACCCGCGACTTCCTCGTTAGCGAAAACTTGATGTACGATCATGGAGTTACGATTGACTTCCTGGCTAGCGAGATGAAGTGGTATGACGAGGCCGCCAAGGTTGTGCCGGGAGTCACACGCACCTTTGGCTTTGAGGAAGCTTTAACGCGCTAACCACAACAGACGCCCGGCGTCTCTGTTGTCCTTGTTCGAGGCCTTGCCTTTCTAGTCGTTTGCGGGTACCGAGTACCAAACGACTTGCGAACTTCCAGGTTAGAGTTAAACGGAGTCTTTATTGGTCTCGCTCAAAGTTCCTACTTACTGTAAACTGTTTGATTTAAGCACCCTCGAAGTGACCTATAACAAATGGGTGGTTCTTAAGCCATGCCGTCACCCTAAGTACGAAACGTACTTAAGGAATCTCATACGTACGCACCGCACTTAATGATCTGTGTGTGGAACACCTCTTATGTGACCACACCAAGTGTGTGTGAAACATCAAACGGCCAGGTGCCATCAGTCAGGGCCACGCCCTGTTACAAAGGTAGTGGGGCATCGGAGCGGCCTCGCAGAGGGAGTCAGAGACAGCCAAGGTCAGGTTGATCAGGAATGCCAAAGTGCTCACCCAGATGGTGCACAACGTGAAGCTCGCGGTGCCAGCGCCGGACGGCACGACGGGCGTGTTCATGCCGGTGGCCAGACAGCAGCGGACGGCTAACGCAAGGAGACAGCATCACTTGCTGTTGGCACCGATGGTGACCCAAGTGACGAATGGAGAAATCACCGTGCCAATACTCAGCTTGATTGGGCACACTGCGAAGCTCCCGAGTAGGGAGACGCTGGGGACATAGTTACTAACGACGGGGACGTGGAGATCTTGGCGATAACAGGCGAGCTAGACAGAGAAAAGGTCCGGCAGTGGCTATACAAGGAGATGTAAGTCGATGAAAAACCACTAAGCAACGAGGCGGGCTTGAAGCTCGGGGGCATGGAGGGGCAAGTTGATAATCAAGATGCCGAGGTGCTTTCCATACCTTCTCGAGCCACGAGAAGGATGCCCACCAGCAACAACATGGGCCGTTGAACATGAGATTCACACGGGTGACGTACCATGCGCCCGCGCGCCGGCGTGCGCATGAGGAACGCCAGGTGATCGGTTGGGAAGTCAACGGGATACTACAAGGATGCGTAGTGGTACGGAGCTACGGGGCGTGTCGTGCACATGAAGAAGAAGGACGGATCGGCGCGCTTCTGCATTGACTATCGCATGCTGAACGAAGCCACCAAGAAAGACGCGTATCCTTTGTCGAGGATTGACAAGACGTTAGAGAACATGCACGGAGCGCAGCGATTCAGCAGTTTGGACCTACATGCCGGGTACTGGCAAGTACCTGTGGCCCTGAAGAACCGTGGCAAGACGGGCTTTTATGACGAGGAAGGGACTCTTTCGTTTTGTGCGAATGCCATTCGGTCTGGCCCCTGGCACCTTCCAGAGGATGATGGACGCCACGCTATGAGGATTGACGTGGGAGTGCTGCCTCGCATACTTGGACGACGTTATCATATTTACCATGGGTGGAGTTACTCGCCATGTACTGGAGCTGACTGCTGTGCTAGAGAGAGTTTCGAAGACGGGACTGCCGCTTAAGGCGGCTAAGTGTGGTTTCGGTGCAACATGCTTGGAGTACTTGGGGCACGAGTTGGATGTGAACGGAATCCGGCCGATGGAGAGATTGGTGCGGAGCGTCCGGGAGTTCCCGGTACCGGAAGATGACAAGGCGGTCGAGGGGTTTGTCCACCTCGCTGGCTATTACCGGCGGCTCATCGCCAACTTCGGTAGCAAGGCTGCTACGATGACAGTGCTGCTGAGGAAAGGAGTTTCCTGGGAGTGGGGCGAGAAACAGCAAACCGCGACCGACGGCTTGAAGAAGGAGTTGACGGAAAGGGCATTGTTTGTGTGACGAGGCAAAACGTTTTTTTTTTCTGGCATGACCTCTGTCCTGTCACGTGGAATTCTGACGTAGATTAATTGGTTGATGACTGCGCTATAACCTTGCGCCATTGGGTGCAACGAATTTCAACGGTGTTTCGCGGAGCGATGTGGCGAGGGTCTGGAAGCCTACGTTCAGGATGACGATCGCTGAACGCAGACGTTCCGTCCAGGCCACCCCTCGCCCTCAAGCGGGTTAGCCCAATGGAAGCTGAAAATGCAGTGTGTGAAAGTATCACACATGGCGTCCTGCCTTGCCGAGACCATGGCCGCACTATATCATGCACCCGGACACTGTGAAGTCTAAGCGCTTTGTGTTGAAGCAAGTGGTATAAGCTGGTTACAGATCAAAAGGCTGAGACTTGGGGATCAGCGTTCAAGTCCGCCCAAGCCCTGTTTACAAGTAACCCTGGCTGCAAAACCTTGACCGCAGATCGCTGGCCGCGTATGCGCCCAAACCTTGGTTGGAGACATGCGTTCAGGCCTTGAACATGGATGCGTTCAGACCCTGGCCGCAAATATGTTCTACCCTGACCGCAGCGGTACATAATCAAGTGCGACATGTCATGTCTACTTCAAGTCCAAGGTATACTCAGTTCAAGTCAAAACCAGCGAAGTCCAAGGATCGCCGTTGGACGAACCGTTCCATACTGAAGCCAAGTCAAAGTGAACCGCGCATTCCATATCCAAGTTGGGCCCATTGCGAGTATCAGTAGGGTGGGGTACCCATTTCATGTTAACTGCCTAGGCTTGGGTGACTTTTAGCTGTTGTCCCTGAGCTGTATTGATAACCGCGTCCATGCTTTGGGCGTTCTGCGTTCGGAGTTAGTGTGTATTGGACGGTACTTGTGTCCCTCGTTGAGGGTGGTGCGCGTTAAGGAAGGACTCCGGGGTTGACCAGTGCCCTGGGTTGAGTCCTAGTCGACTGGTTTAAAGCCCCAAGCGTTTCAGGGCCTGATAAGGAAAAGGAGCGTCGATACATTTATCTCTCTGTGTGTATTAAATTGGTTATTTGTGGAGGAGCGTCTCTATTCTGAGTTCTGCGTTCAGGCTAAGAGAAGTGCGTCTAGAGAAGTGGACGTTACGCTCAGCCGCGACAAGAGTAACTGCATAACCTAACAACGTTTGGTGGTCGATCCAGGCTCCCCGAAGATAAACGACGCCGAAAGGGATTCACGATATACCACATCCCCTGCGTGCGTGTCTAAGTAAGGGGCCTGCGTTCAGGGTTACCAAACTCATGCTTTGTTGCTACAAGTCCTGGGCTGCCGCTATACACTGGACGGTTCAGACTGTCACCGGCACATTGGTCTATCTGGACTTCAAGAGACCATTTAAGCTGGTGACGGACGCATCAACGGTGGGGCTGGGGGCTGCGCTCATGCAGGATCAAGGCAAGGGCGCACAGCCGATCGCGTACGCGTCGAAGGTGAACTCACCTACGGTCGCTAAGTACAGTATCACGGATTGGGGGTGCGCGGCTGTGATGTGGTCGATCAAGTTGTTTAGGCCCTAACTGTATGGCAGGCGGTGTGAACTGGTCACCGACCACGCAGCACTGGCGTAGCTAACACGCAGCAAGAATCTCATGGGCCGGCTGCACCGGTGAACGCTCCAACCGCAGGAGTACGACCTCACCATAGTCTACAGGCCGGGGTCAACTAATGCGTTCGCTCATGTGCTCTCAGGGGCGCCGGTACAACAAGTGGGGGTAGCAGGAGCAGCACGAGAACCGCCGCGAGGTGGCGAAGGACATCTCACGGACACGACGATCAGTGAGCATAATCAGCAAGATGAACAGGTGAAGGAACTGCTGCGTGCAGGCCGACATGGGGCCGTGAAGATAGTCAGAGTGGACGGACTGGTGCATGCGCGGACTACGAATGGAGAGGGATGGGTGGTGGAGCCCGCCGCACTTCGACACAAAATTCTCAGGGATGCACACGACTCCATCTTCGATGGGCATCTTCGCGTGCCACATACATATGAGAGGGTATCGGCAGTCTACTGGTGGCCGTGAATGCGAGTGACCGTGAGGCAGTGGGTGCAGAGCTATCGGGACTGCGGGACGCGCAAGGCGCGCCCCAAGGCGCTGAGTAGCCTGGGCTTGGGCTGCGTGGGGGACAGGTGGGCCTTGGACGGGGCTGGTCCACTGCCAGTCACCGGACGAGGAAACCGCTATGTCATCGCGGCGGTTGAGATTCCGGAACCCGGTACGCGGTGGCATTAGCGGTGTCGGCGCATACATCACAGGATGTCGCGCGGATCATCATGGAGAGAGTCGTTCTGGTGTACTGGCCACTGCGCGAGCTGGTCATGAACGGCACCCCAGAACTGAACAAAGTGATAGACAATTTAGTCGCGTTACTGCAGGCGAGGCAAACCACACCAGTGCCTTACCGCCCTGCGCTCCTGGGACTGGTGGAGCGCTTCCATCGTACCAGGAAGGACATGGTGAGTATGTACGTGTCAGAAGAGTAACGAGACTCGGACAACTGTCTACCGTCCGCGCTGCATGCCTACAACGGCGCCAGGCACACGACGACAGGGTACTCACCAACGGACCGCTAATGGGGAGGTGGTTGCGAGCACCAAACGAGCTGCTGAGGACGATTGGCGTGACCTAGATCGGTACCTGGGCGTCTTATCACCGACAACTGGTTAAAAACATGACGCGAGCCAGCGAGATCGCTCAGCAGGTAGCGGCCAGTGATCAGGACCGGCGGGCAAATTTTGACAACCACAGAGTGCAGCGGAACGCCAAGTTAGAGACAGGATGGGTGCTGAGGCCAGATCTCCTGTCTCGAACTTGGCGTTCCAATGTGTAGGATCGGCGAGGGTGGTCGAGGACGCGGGCTTCGACAACCTGCGGATCATCAGGCTGGACGACCAGGAGGAGATGGTTGCAAACTGCAGCTTCTTTACATCTTATCACTGCCCAGAAGGACAATTGGAGGATGTCAAGAAGCGCGGTTGGCGGAGAACGAAACTGACGACGGAGGCAACAAGTACTCAGCTACCGAGGAGTTTAAGATGACCTACTCAATAGACTTGCGCTGGAGAGGCTTCGTGATCGTGTAGGTGTATTTTGTTGACATATCAAATGTAACTATCGTTTTAAAAGTGTATGTTCGTCGTTTTAGTCGCTGGTTTACAAGATTTCGCAGTACAGGAAATATCCTGAAGAACCAACCCAAAGCGAAGACGTGAGCGCTGGCTTAAAAGTCATGGTCGCGAACAAATGCTACAACGCGTGGCAGTTTCTCCTGGATACGCACAGCAGTAGCACGCCGCAATGAAGTCAGAGCTTCCGGCTTGGGGACGTATACAAAAAGCCCTAGCTCGAACCCGGCTTACCCGTTGCGACGCAGCCTTGTCCGATGCCATTCATTATCCAGCTGAACCAACAGTGACGCGTTGTCTAGACAGAGTACCTCGAAGTGCTTGTGTTTGCGTTGTTATTTGAGTTCAAGTAAATGTCGATGTCACGGTTCCATTGCCCTGGTCGCTTGCTCAGAAAGTGCGCCTCAACCTTCCCCCTCAGACCTCGGTAGCCTTCTGAAACACCAAACACAAACGATGGAGATGGGGACACCTCATCTTGGCAAGATTCACTATTATTAATGCTTAACGGGCATGTCAGTAAATCAGACAGCGGGTGTGTAATTTCCATTATTGCCACAATAATTGATTACGGGCCGATCGCCTTGAAGAATGGCCACCGGGGTGCGGGTGATTTCTTGGCCAAGCCATCCATCGCCCATGCCACACGGCCTCACCGTCCAGATAGCGAAGGCGCTGCCTCTCGACTGTTTCCACCCAGCTGCTACATCTCCATCCCACCACCAACGTCCTACGCCACACACAGTAAAGTATACGTACTGTTAGATATTCTTGTCACTGCAATGCACCAACCCATCGTCGAATCCTCTTCTTGTCATATGGCTTGAGCATCACCATACACCGCACAGACGCACACAAAAGCAACCACCGGGAGGAATCGAGCCCCCCCCCCCCGCACGCTGGACTCTTCTTGTGAGTTACGCTGGTGTGATGAGCGTGCGCTGCGTGGTGCTAGGGTTGCGGGTGCTATGTGCGAGGAACAGCTTGGCCTTGAGGCGCGCTTGCCTTACTGGCCTTCGAGCAGCTTCATCTTTGGCCAGCGAGTCTGCGAATAAAGATCACGTGTCAGTTGTCACTGCATTTTATCCAATCAGAACAGAGACCAAATAGGACTGCTTGTAGCAGCGAAATCGGTTGATTAGAAAGTCCGTCCGTGATTGGCAACCCCTGCACAAATATCTCCCAGTGTGGCAAAACGCCAGCAAAACACAATACCAAGATAAATTCGGCATAAGTGGTCCACACAAGTAGTAGGTATCGATTCCATAACCTTATAAAAACATCCAAAACAATCAGTTGTGCGAATTTGGACATGGACCCCCCCATAAATTACTACGTTTCAGGATGGAGGCTTAATATACGATGCCTGTATGAAGAAGACCTTGCGATAAAAACACATATTCCGGTAATTGCTCAATTGAGCTGAAATTTGGCAAGGTGCCGAATGTGCGTCTTGCGAGGTTGTTTAACAAGTTTTGTGTCTCCACGTATGCTATAGATGGAGAAACATCCGTAGACGCAACGGTATCTCGACCATTTGGCCTCATTTTGGCCTGAAGTGGCCGCTGCTCGGAAAGTGATTTTGAGGTGGCATTATCTAATCAGAGTTGTACCTATTAATATCCCGGCAATTTGACAAATATACATATATGTGTGAATACAGGGTTTGGTCCAGTTGGGATTTTGTTTGAACCTGTGAAAATGTATGATGGATTACAACTGGACGCCGACCTGATATAATTGTTGG
>JAABLL010000345.1:0-16440 GCA_012295475.1 Phytophthora gonapodyides | reverse complement strand
CTTATTTCTTCTTGGCGGCAGCGCCCTTGGCGGCCAGGTCCTTCTTGTTCACCGACTTGATGACACCGACGGCAACCGTCTGGCGCATGTCACGCACGGCGAAACGACCCAGAGGCGGGTACTGCTGGAACGACTCGACGGTCATGGGCTTCGACGGCTCCAGGATGACCATGCAGGCGTCGCCCGACTTGACGAACTTGGGGGCCGTCTCGAGCACCTTGCCCGAACGACGGTCCATCTTCTCGATGATCTCTTTGAACTTGCAGGCAACGTGGGCCGTGTGGCAGTCGAGCACCGGCGAGTAGCCGTTGCCGATCTGGCCGGGGTGGTTCAGCACGATCACCTGGGCGGTGAAGTCCTGCGTGGCCTTGGCCGGGTCGTTCTTGGAGTCCGAGGCGACGAATCCACGACGCAGCTCCTTGACCGACACGTTCTTGACGTTGAAGCCAACGTTGTCACCGGGGAGAGCCTCCGCCAGGGACTCGTGGTGCATCTCAACGGACTTGACTTCCGTCGACAGACCAACGGGGCCGAAGGTGGCGATCATGCCGGGCTTGATCACACCCGTCTCGACACGGCCGACCGGTACCGTGCCGATACCGCCGATCTTGTACACGTCCTGGAGGGGCAGACGCAGAGGCTTGTCCGACGGACGCTTGGGGGCGTTCAGCAGGTCAAGCGCCTCGAGGAGGAACGGTCCCTTGTACCACGGCATGTTGGTGGAGCGCTCAATCATGTTGTCGCCCTCCCAGCCCGAGATAGGCACGAACGGGATCTTGGCGGGCTTGTAGCCGACCTTCTTCAGGTAGGTGGTGACCTCAGCCTTGATCTCCTCGTAACGGGCCTGGCCGTACATGACAGACGAGTCGTCCATCTTGTTGATGGCCACGATCATCTGCTTCACACCCAGGGTGAAAGCAAGCAGAGCGTGCTCGCGCGTCTGGCCCTCCTTGGAGATACCAGCCTCGAACTCGCCCACACCCGAGGCGACGACCAGAATGGCGCAGTCGGCCTGCGAGGTGCCCGTGATCATGTTCTTGATGAAGTCACGGTGACCAGGGGCGTCAATGACCGTGAAGAAGTACTTGGGGGACTCGAACTTCCACAGGGCAATGTCGATCGTGATACCGCGCTCACGCTCGGCCTTCAGGTTGTCCAGCACCCACGCGTACTTGAACGAGGTCTTGCCGAGCTCGGCAGCCTCCTTCTCGAACTTCTCGATGGTACGCTTGTCGATGCCACCGCACTTGTAGATCAGGTGACCCGTGGTGGTCGACTTGCCGGCGTCGACGTGGCCGATCACGACCAGCGAAATGTGAACCTTTTCCTTGCCCATGGTTAACTGTCGGAATAAAGGGGGGAGAAAACAACGATCAGTCTCTCGCTTTTGCGGGGATCTTTCCGGCTGTCGGACGGGCGAACGCTTACCTTCTTCAAAGAAAATCTGAGAGTGAGGAGCAGCGAGAGGGGGCGGGATCTTTCGTCGGCCGCCAGTGAATTTGGCTCGCCCCATTTCAGCCAATCACAGCTGGCGACGCTTTGCAGCCAGTGCTTCACCTGACGGCGGATTTGTATGCTGCAGCCAGCTGATGTGGCGCACACAACGACGGGACGACGAACCTTCACTCGCCTTCGGAGATGCCGGGCCACCAACCTCTTGCAGACTCGAGCGAGAGCTTCCTGAGGGCGAGAGGTGTCCGCAGTCGATTTGAGGCGAGTGAGGCGGGCAACTCGCGGCGCTTGAGCAGCGGCGAATCGTTGGCTGGCTTGGACCCGAGTTGAAGCTATTTGTATCCAGCCAATCAGCATCGTCGATGTTGAAGCCATGCAAGAGTGATGGTCGCCGGTAAGATGCGTGGCCTGCAACGGCGGCCTCGGCGTCCTGGGCAGCGGCGCTGACAACGCCTCGCGCTCAGTTGGCTCTTCCTCCCGCAGTTGTCGCTGCCACAGACGATGCTGGCGCTCAACAGCTACGGCCTGCGGGGCAACAACAACGCTGAGCGCGTGACACTGCCGCGTCTGTGCGGCTCGGGGCTGCCGGCCGTGCGCGAGATTCGCTCGCTGAGCAAGCTAGACCTGTTGGCGCGCTCTCCGGGCCACCCGCTGTACCGCACGACGGCGGGCTACGACTATGGACGCTACCTGGACTTCCAGGACGTGGCGCTCAGCTGCCCCAAGCACGCGCGGCCTGCGGCCTTCTCCAAGGAGTTCATCGCCGGCAGCTACGCGGACAGCAGCCTGGTCTCGCTCGAGAACAACAAGCGTCGTGCTGAACACTGGCAGCAGAAGATGGCGCTGCGCAGCTCGCAGATGCGCGTCAAGTACGCCGAGCTGCAGCACGTGCTGGAGGAGAAGAAGGAGCTGCGTCGCGTCGAGAGGGACAAGCGCCGTCGAGAGATGGATATCCTGCGCGCCGCCATCGTGCAGCTGCAGGCCAGGATGCGCGGCTACTTGACGCGGCGCTCGCTCGCACAGGAGAAGCTCCGGCGAGACACGGAAGCCGCGCTGTGCATCCAGCAGGCCAGTAGGGCACGCGGTCGAGTGCGAGCAGCCAAGCAGGTGCTGGAAGCTCGGCGGCGACAAAAGCAGCAGGTGTTCGCGATCAAGATCCAGCGCATCAGCCGCAATTTTATCCTGCGCAGACGCGCCCAGCGGCAGCTGGCGAAGCTGCGAGAGGCGAAGCGTCAGAAAGCGATCGATCTCGAGCAAGAAGCTCTGCGCTTCCGCGCCAGCGCCGCGAAGCAGATCCAGCGGCTGGCGCGCGGCCACCTCGCTCGGAAAGACTTGCACCGCCAGGCCTCGAGCGCCTCCAGTATGACGTCCGAGAAGGACGACAAGGACTCGCTGCTCTCGATCAACGGACGCATGCGCAGTCGGGGGGCCCGCCGCGTGATCGCGCAGATGCAGCAAGTGCGGCGCAAGCACACCAAGGCTGCAGTCCGTATCGCTGGCCCTCCGCCCAAATGAGCTCGGCCAACCACTATCTATTGAAGCTTCTCCGCTGTAACTAACCTCTTTTCACCCAGAGCAATGCAAGAACCGCTTGTATTCCGTCCCTGACTCTGCTGTCCCTCAATGCTCAGCCCACTTGCATCGACCTGCCATCTATTCTGTATCGGAGCGAGGGAAAAAACCGAGGATATCCTTGATGAGGATGTTCCAAACGACTTGCACGGCGACCTCGGCAACGATGAGCCAAATGACGATCATCTCCAGTTTCGTGTCGTGCTGGTGCGCGAGCTGCTGGCTCAGGACGTCGAGTCTGCGTCGCCACAAGACACAGATGCGCTTAGCTCGTCAACACATCATCAATGGCAGTCGGTTCAAACAGCGGCACGTACAGCTCGCGCAGGATGTCCAGGCGCGTGTTGAGGATCTGCACGCGATTGTCCACGCTCAGGTACTTCATCACCTTCTTGTACAGCGGCTCGTACTCGTCGTCTTCCCAGAAGAAGTCGGGCTCGTCCAGCATGTCCGAGTTCAGGTTCACGTCACTTCGCTGCAAGCGAGACACAAGCGCACAGCGTCAGACGCGTTGCAGTCGGGTCCTACCTGTGGTTTGACGTTTACCTCGATAAATAGCCGACCGATGAGCTTCGAGATGTCGCTCTGCGAGTACTGAATCGACCCCGTCGTCGCCAAGTTCTGCGGCACGTGCTTCGTCTCGCGGATGGTCTCCTCGACACGCTCCTCGAAGACGTCCAGCTTGGACGACTGCGCCATGGCGAAGGAAACCGCCAGCTTCTCGGACGCGCGGTTGCTGCTCAGCGTGATCGCGTCGTTGCAGATGAGGCTCGCGTCGCCGTAGGTGTAGTCCATGTCCTCCACCTCCACCTGCTTGACTGGGCCCACCGAGAACGCTCCTAGAGCCACCAAATGGGCCTGCTCCTCCGCTCTCGTCAGCCCCCAGAAGACTGCACAGCCCGTACTGCAACAAACAACACAAGTCAGCCTCAATCATCGTTTTGCAGCACGCCCAAGCTCCACCTACGCGAAGTAGAAGGCGTCCTTCTGCTGGAACTGCACGGACGCTCCCTCCCTAAAAGCCCACACTCCAGTCAGTTTCCTTTCTACCAGCACAGGACTCAACAAACGCTACTAACTCTAGATCCGGCGCAGGCGCGCAGCTCGAGTGGATGGCACCCATGTACATCTTGTGTCTCCAGCCGTCCGGGTGCAGCTCGCCACCCGGCAGCTGGCCGGTTTCCACGCGCTCGAGCCACTTGAGCAGCTTGAAGAGCTGCAGCTGGTCGCACGTGCAGTAGGCCGACACGCGCAGCTTGGGCGCGCTGGGCGGCTCCCTCAGCTGCTTCTTGATGGTACGCATGCGCGAGCGCCGCGTCGTGTGGCTCACCGTGCCGGGCACGGAGGGCAGCGGCTTGGGCGCGCCGCGCTTGAACTTGCCTCGCGAGCCGCCCAGTCCGCTCCAGTTGGCGCGCGGAATCTGGCGCAACGCGTCCGAGGGCTGGCGGTAGCTGGTGGGCGAGAACTGTCGATCCAGGTCGCTGTAGTCCTCGTGTTCGTCGCTGTCGCTGCTGTCGAAGCGGCCGTTCTCATCCTCCTTGCGGTCGTACACGGCCGAGTCCGAGTTGTAGTTCAGCGACAGACTGCCCGACGGCAGCAACGGCGAGCTCTCGCTGGCGTCGGCATCGGCCAGCGACTGGGGCGGGCTGCGGCTTCGGGCTCGGAAGCTCATGGGGTCGGAAGTGACGCGACCGTTGAAGACAAAAGACGATCGGTTGGTGTGCACGACATGAAACTAGTGTGTGTCACACTGCATTCATGTGCGTCACCCATATTCGATCTTGAAAGGTTGCCCTGTCACATTTTTCGGCGTCGCTTGCGGTTAACGGCTCCCCTCTCTTTTTTGCCGGTGCTTGGGAATCAGGGATCTTGTCCGGTATGACAGGGAGCAGGAGCAAGTGTGGGGGATCGGCCGTGGCGGCACGGTACGGCCGCGCTAGTGCGTTGGTGGGGGCGGTACTCAACAAGTTCCACAACGGGTCGGTGCGTGCCGTGGACCCGTTCGTGGTCCGCACGCTGAAGGAGCACGAGGCGCGGCTGCTGGGCATCCAGTGCTTCGTCGAGCAGGTATGGATAGACAGAACTACCTCCTGTTGTGTGTTGTGGCTGGAAGCTGACGTTGCTTGCATTGTAGGGCCCCGCGGAGAACAGTCGGGGNGTGGGCGAGAACTGTCGATCCAGGTCGCTGTAGTCCTCGTGTTCGTCGCTGTCGCTGCTGTCGAAGCGGCCGTTCTCATCCTCCTTGCGGTCGTACACGGCCGAGTCCGAGTTGTAGTTCAGCGACAGACTGCCCGACGGCAGCAACGGCGAGCTCTCGCTGGCGTCGGCATCGGCCAGCGACTGGGGCGGGCTGCGGCTTCGGGCTCGGAAGCTCATGGGGTCGGAAATGCACGCGACCGTTGAAGACAAAAGACGATCGGTTGGTGTGCACGACATGAAATTAGTGTGTGCCACAGCGCAGTCATGTGCGCCACATCGACTCGATCTTGAAAGGTCGCCCTGTCACATTTTTCGGCGTCGCTTGCGGTTAACGGCTCCCCTCTTTTTTTTGCCGGTGCTTGAGAGCTTGTCCGGTATGACAGGGAGCAGGAGCAAGTGTGGGGGATCGGCCGTGGCGGCACGGTACGGCCGCGCTAGTGCGTTGGTGGGGGCGGTACTCAACAAGTTCCACAACGGGTCGGTGCGTGCCGTGGACCCGTTCGTGGTCCGCACGCTGAAGGAGCACGAGGCGCGGCTGCTGGGCATCCAGTGCTTCGTCGAGCAGGTATGGATAGACAGAACTACCTCCTGTTGTGTGTTGTGGCTGGAAGCTGACGTTGCTTGCATTGTAGGGCCCCGCGGAGAACAGTCGGGGCATGAAGGACGAGTCCCGTGTGGCAGACCACACGCCGCACGCGTCTGGAATCTTCGGGCTCTTTACCGTCTGCGGAGGGATCTTTGGACAGGGCGCCGTCATGTAAGATGGAGCGGCTAATACTGCGTATTGTTTCGAGCTCGCATGGCTGACGTTGCTTTGACAGGCGTCAGTGGGATGCGTGCAGCGGGACGGAGGCCGAGACGGACGACCGCGAGGCTGCAATGGCTGAGTATGTCGCCACGGTGGACAAGATGCTGCCTGGATGGGATGAAGCCGCGCCCGATCACGCGGTGGCCAGCACGGACCGCTTTTGGGAGGACGACGCCACGGCGACCAACTGCCCGTTGTGCTTCGTCGCCTTTTCGGTGCGAGAGCGTCGCCACCATTGCCGGCTGTGCTTCTCGATCTTTTGTGCTGGCTGCTGCGAGCAGGTGCTGGAGATCGCACTGTGTCCTGGGGCGCCCTTGCGCCCACAGCGGGTGTGTACCCCGTGCTTCCAGGCTGAATACCGGGCTCAGCAACTTCGTCAAGCAAGGAAAATCAGTCGTGAAAACCACGACTTGGAGCAGCGGATCCGTGCTGTGCTGGTCGCAGCCAAACAGACACTAGCGGCCAAGCAGCAGGAGGAACAGAAGCTGCGTGCACTCGCAATCGACGCCGGCTGCGACGTCCACGCTTTGGACGAAGCCATTCAAAAGCAGCATGGAGGTTCGCCCATAGGCTCTGGGTCTATGGAGCTCCCCGCACCTCCAGCAGCCCACCGATTCGCACCGACTCAGACCTCAGTTGAAGCCGCTAACCAGCTCGCGTTGGCACACCGACAACTGATCATGAGCTTCAAGATGGCGCAGTGTCGAGCACATCGAGTTCTCGACAAGATGGACGCGACAATTGCGGCACTACAAGAGGCTGTAAACGCCCAAAGCTCGCCCAGCGGCGTGTCGGCCTCGGCTGACTGCGCAGAGGACAACGGATGGAGCGCGATGATACGCCACACCGACAGCTTCCTGACGCCAACCGACCGGGAAGCGCTGCAAACGGTGTCCGACGAGCTCTGGGACCGACTGCGCTCTCGAAGTAGCAGCTCCATTGACATCGGGGCTTCTTCCGACCCAAGCATTGCGCTGCTCTGGCAGGCGGAGTTGCTCAAGGAGAGCCGGACGCGAGCTTTTGTCGCCGACTTGGCTGAGGCTGTGCGTGCTAGGCTAGACGCGTCGTCCGGGTCGGATACCGAAGACTCGGATGCGAACGAAGCGCCGGTGGCCGCTACGCGGCCGTTGTGGGAACAGCCTGCGGATACTTCAAACACAGCGACACCAACGTCCAGGGAGCTCGAGAAGGCGTACGAGCTCATCTGCAGTCAATGCGAGGCTGGGCCCGCGTCCGAATGGGACGAACCAATCCGCCTCGACGTCGCTCGCACCTTCGGGGTTTCGGCACGGCGGCAGCATCGCAAGAGTGTGGACTTAACGTCCCGCACCGTGTGCACCTCGGATGGAGTCGCTATCCCCGTGGAGAAGCGACGAGCCGCTCTGCTGAATGTGCTGCGCGCTTGCGCTAGCGTGGACACTGAGGTGGGGTACTGCCAAGGCATGGACCACGTCGCAGCTTTGATGCTCGCCGTGAGTGATTGGAACGAGGCGCGCGCATTCTGGCTGCTCGTCGGTCTGCTGTCCTCGCCACGCTTTGAGCTCGAGAGGCTGTACGGACCAGGACTCCCACACCTCAGTCTGCGCTGCTTTCAGGTAAGACGACTGCACTCCGCTGTGGAGTGCTCAAAGCTACACTAACACTGTCTATGTTGTACTAGCTGGACCGCCTTCTACGAATGTATCTCCGTCCGTTGTCTGAGCATTTCCAGGCCATCGACTTCCCCATCAGCATCGTCGCCACGGGGTACGCGCTCGCCTTTGATCTCGAGTCTCTTTGAAGACACGCTGACGTTTTCCTGATGTAGGTGGTTCATGACGCTTTTCACGAACATGGAGGCGCTCTCGTACGAGGTGCTGGTGCCAGTCTTTGAAGGTTTTATCGTCAACGGCTGGAAGCAGCTCTTCCAGACGGCGCTCGTGATCCTAGAGGAACTTCAGAGACCCATTCTCTCCAGCAGCTTTGACGAGATCCCTCGCTTGTTCTACGACATCCAGGATTACGCTGTGAGTGCTCTCGCCAATGTGTTGACTCGTGTCTTGATCTCGTCTAACCGTCTGCGTTTCGTAGCCTCGGCTGATGGACACCCGACACGTACTCACTCAATCTGCCAAATTCGAGATCCCGGACCGCTTACTCAAGCGCCTGGAGGCGGATTTCGAGCAAGAGACGCCCACACCGACCAGGAAATCCGTAGTAGCAGCGACTGAGAAGCCACGCACCAGCAACCAGAAGCGGAGATCGTCACTTCCTCCGTCTAAGAGAGATCGCACGGCCAAGGCGCCGTCTTCAACGAGAGAAGCCTCTCCGTCGCTCGTGCGATCCCCTCCCGTAGTTTAAAACAAACGTCAGCGGAATTTTTTTTTTCAATCCTAAAACCTTTCACAACTTTCGGAGATTTAGGAATCCTTGGGCCTTCTCGTCGATGTCGTACGAGATGGCCACGTGCGCTCTCGCTGGCAGAGCCAGGAACACGTCGACCGCCAGGCCTGCGACGTTACCGGCGCTGTGGTGGAGGCGTTGAATCGCTGTCGAACATGCCGTGTCTTTCGTGTCCGTCGGTGGTCGCAGCGCTGCCGCTGGCTCACCGTTGACAAGCACTTGAATGGCCGGCGAGTAGGTGGTGAAGAAGGCAGCTTGAAGATGGTAAAGCCCCGGCAGCAGCAGCTTGACCTCGTCGGATCCGAACTGCCAGAGGAAGATGTCTGCGTTCGTATTCACCACCTGAGAGCTCCACTGGATCGTTTGCTTGGAGCTGGGAGAGCCATCCTTCCAGATCTGGCAATCAAAACAATCATCAACCTACGTCCTGGGGCGTGGCAAGGAGAACGTGGCTGTACTCACGTAACGGGCCTGGTAGATCTCGCTGCGTAGCTGTCGCGTTACGGCCTGCAGTTGTCGACTTACGCCGTCGAATTGAGATTTCGTGGCAAACTCCCCAGCTGCGGCACTTTCCACTTGCTTCTTCGCTTCCTCAAGACCGTGGAGAGTGGACTGCGAGTCGAGCAGCTCCTTGGCATCTGCGACGGTCATTTTCTCGCTCACAACTCGTTGCAGTGCGCTCATCTCGTGCTGAATCGACTCGGCAACCGACAGCAAGTTGTGCTAAATGCTTGATGGTCAGTCGATAGCACGTCAATAGCGATAAAAGTGAGCCTTACCATGTTGTGTTTGACCTGCACGAGCTCCAAGCCGTCAACCTTCGCTTCGTTGAGGCGCCGCAGCTGATCAACGTCCTCCATCGTGCTCTCTTGCGATCGCTGGATGCTGTCCATGAGAGCACAGGCGACCTCTTCCACTCTAGCGCTGTCGGCCTTCTCCGCAAGCTGTTTCCACGCATCCACTGCGAATGAACGCAACAAAACGAGGCTAGTAAAGCGCATTATCTTCAACTTCCAGGTCAACACAAGAGAAGACGTACTCGCATCCATCTTCCGACTGAGCAGCTTCGTGACTTCACTCTTACAGGGTTTCTCCCTGATGAGCAGCACCAGTTCCTGTCGTAAGCTCGAAAGCTGCTTCTCCACCGTCATCTCCACTTGTCGAACATCCTCGGTGACCCGCGCCAGGTTTCCACGGATAGCATCCTAACAAAACACGCCCCACGTCAGTCAACAGCCACCTCGGTGACTTGCAAAGTGTGTCACGCACCACTTCGCTCTCCTGTAGCTCAGGCGACGACACCGACACCTCCTTCACGACAGGGACGGACACGGCATTGTTCCTCGCTTCAGTCTCAGCTTGCTTGGTTTCTAGGCCTTCCACTCTCTGAACCAAGTCTTGTCGGAGCTTAGCTAGCTTGTCCTCATCTTCAACGCGCGTCGACTTCCATTGCAGCTCTTGATGTTTCAGCTGGTGCTGCAGACTTTCTGTCATAGTGTCCATCCTCTCCTCAATCTTGCTGCACTGTTGCTCCGAGCTCTGTTCTACCCGTGCACACCTCTGCGCAATGCAAGTTAAAACCTCGTGCTTCTCTCATTATCTGCCGGAACTCAACAACGCACCAGCTTGATGGTCTCTTGTTGTTCCTGAGCTCTACTCTCCAGCTCCTCCTTAGCTTGCCGCATTGCCGTTTGCTCGTGCTCTAAACTCGCAGCAAACTACGTCGAGAACAGCGAACTTTCAGCATGTTTTTTCCGCCCCAAACGCCAGACGATTGCTACTCTAGTGACCACTAACCTCCTTGCGTAACCTCGACATTCTGCGCTTTGTTTCTAGACGGACACGTTCTTCCATTGCTGTCATGTGATCGGAATCAACCACCGCTGACTGGGGCCGCTCCAAGCGCTCGACTCGCTGCTGCAGCTTCAAGATCTGCTGTGTCTGCNTAGCACGTCAATAGCGATAAAAGTGAGCCTTACCATGTTGTGTTTGACCTGCACGAGCTCCAAGCCGTCAACCTTCGCTTCGTTGAGGCGCCGCAGCTGATCAACGTCCTCCATCGTGCTCTCTTGCGATCGCTGGATGCTGTCCATGAGAGCACAGGCGACCTCTTCCACTCTAGCGCTGTCGGCCTTCTCCGCAAGCTGTTTCCACGCATCCACTGCGAATGAACGCAACAAAACGAGGCTAGTAAAGCGCATTATCTTCAACTTCCAGGTCAACACAAGAGAAGACGTACTCGCATCCATCTTCCGACTGAGCAGCTTCGTGACTTCACTCTTACAGGGTTTCTCCCTGATGAGCATCTCCAGCTCCTGTCGCAAGCTCGAAAGCTGCTTCTCCACCGTCATCTCCACTTGTCGAACATCCTCGGTGACCCGCGCCAGGTTTCCACGGATAGCATCCTAACAAAACACGCCCCACGTCAGTCAACAGCCACCTCGGTGACTTGCAAAGTGTGTCACGCACCACTTCGCTCTCCTGTAGCTCAGGCGGCGACACCGACAGCTCCTTCACGACAGGGACGACCACGGCATTGTTCCTCGCTTCAGTCTCGTCTTGCTTGGTTTCCAGGCCTTCCACTCTCTGAACCAAGTCTTGTCGGAGCTTAGCTAGCTTGTCCTCATCTTCAACGCGTGTCGACTTCCATTGCAGTTCTTGATCCTTCAGCTGATGCTGCAGACTTTCTGTCATAGTGTCCATCCTCTCCTCAAGCTTGCTGCACTGTTGCTCCAAGCTCTGTTCTACACGTGCACACCTCTACACAATGCAAGTTAATACCTCGTGCTTCTCTCATTAGCCGCCGGGACTCAACAACGCACCAGATTGCTGGTCTCTCGGTGTTCCTGCGCTCTAGTCTCCAGCTCCTCCTTAGCTTGCCGCATTGCCGTTTGCTCGTGCTCTAAACTCGCAGCAAACTACGTCGAGAACAACGAACTTTCAGCATGTTTTTTCCCGCCCCAAACGCCAGACGATTGCTACTGTAGTGACCACTAACCTCCTTGCGTAACCTCGACATTCTGCGCTTTGTTTCTAGACGGATACGTTCTTCCATTGCTGTCATGTGATCGGAATCAACCACCGCTGACTGGGGCCGCTCCAAGCGCTCGACTCGCTGCTGCAGCTTCAAGATCTGCTGTGTCTGCCCCGCCAGCGCACGCGCCACAAGCCCCAAAGCCTCTGGCAAAACCGCCTGCACATTCCGCCACTTGCGCTCGCTCTGCAAAGCCGCTGTCAATGCCTCGACCCCGTCACTCATCGTCGTATCTCCCATGATGCCTTGCTCCCTTTATATTCAAAGGGCTCGTCGTTTTTGAAAGTGACGCTTCGTGCAGTTCCTTCTCGAGTTCCTTCTTGACCCCGTGCATGGGGTTCGTGCTCAGTGGCTCGCTGCGGGCAAGGGCGTTCGTTGCAGCCCCAAGCTGTCGCACCGATAGCTGTAGCTGGTCGTAAGCCAACCTATTTATCCTGCTATACTTCCCTACTATTTGGCGTGTCGGGGACCAACGCCGAGGAGGAAATGTCCCGAGTACCGCGGCGGCATGAGCACTGTCAAATGCGTCACGCTGCACATCGTCATCGTCGTCACTTCGGTGGTGTTCTCCATCGGACTTCTCCGCCTTCGCAGGTGCGTCATGCATTGATGCAGAAGCATTGTCTTCCACCCCATCAAGGCTTGGGATTGGTAATGAGTGAGAAGAGCCGCCCATTATCGTGACCGTCGTGTGCATCTTTCTCGGCTGCTCGTTCACGACGGACAAGCGCTTGTCCACGCCCACGAACAGCGAGCGACTCGGCCTCCCCATTCTGCCCCTGCAACTACACCGCCGACAGCACGAGCTTCAGACGGTTCAGTCTTGTGCATCTTGGCATTTGCGTATTTGTAACATGATGTGGACCACTTTGTGTACTTTTGGTCCTGAACCGTAGTAGAACGCTTTTGTGAGAATTTGGTCACAAATTATACTCATCATCCGCGGCGCGATGCTGTGGTCCGCAGCTGCCCGGTGCGCGAGGACTCCGCTGCTAATGGCGGCTGGACGTCGAGCCGCGCTCTCTCTTCGATGCTTCAGTGCAGCGGCAGGGGACGATGACCGTGGCAGGCAAGGCGCCGATAAAAGGTTGACAGCGTATCAAGACAAGATCCTGCAGGCCCTGCAGACGTACAAGAAGCTCGAGGGGGACACGCTGGTGCCCCAGGCTTTCGTCGTGCCAAGAGATGACGATCGCTGGCCTAAAGGTGCATGGGACTACCGGCTCGGGCCGGGGGTGAACAAGCTGAGGACCAGACTTCAGGCGAGTGAAAGCGGAAGGGTGCCAGGCAACTTCCTCAACGAGTTGGAGAAGCTCGGCTTTGTGCGGGATTTTTATCAGTACCAGTGGAGTGAAGTCATTATGCCTGCTCTGCGCCGGTACTACGAGGTCAACAGCGACCTGGACGTCCCGAAAAAGTTTGTGGTCCCGAGAGGGGACGAGACGTGGCCCGAAGCGAGTTGGGGGTGGAACCTGGGAGGCACTGTCCAGGATATCCGCAGCAAGAACACGTACGCAGAACAAGTCGCTATGGATAAGGAGGAGCTCGAGAAGATGGACTTTTGCTTCACAACCGTTTATGAACGTGACTGGAAAGAGCGCGTGCTGCCAGCGTTAGCGACGTACCGTCGCGAGTTTGGTAATTGTCTCGTTCTCAAGTCTTTTGTCGTGCCGTCGGAGCTTCCGTGGCCGGAGAAGGTGTGGGGGATGAAACTTGGTCAGATTGTATCAGACATTCGTGGAGGGAAGTCGTATGGAATGCAGTCCGCACGTGATCGGGAAATACTCGACTCGCTGGACTTCGCATGGAATGTTAGTGCCTTCGTGTGGAAGGAGCAGATCGTGCCAGCGTTGAAGGTGTACAGCGAGAAGCGTGGCCACTGTAGAATGGCAGAAACGTTTGTGGTGCCATCACAAGTGCCGTGGCCGGAGTTGGCGTGGGGACTAAGGCTTGGAAAGAAGCTTGGCGATATGCGGCGGAGGGGATCGTTTTTCGCTCACTTCGGTCGCGACGCCGAGCGGCTGGATGCATTGAATTGCAGTTTGATCATGAAGGCTGATGCGTTTGAAAAGCGGGTGGCTCCGTTGATCGATCTGTACGCGAGTGCGATCGGAGGTCAAGACATTCCTGTCGACTTCATCATTCCGTCGAAAGCTCCGTGGCCAGAGGAGATGTGGGGAGTTCATCTGGGCTTGATCGTGGCTCGCAATGCTCATCATTTGCGTTGATTGTCCTGCATGCTTAGAAAGGGAAAGCTTGTGCACCAGGAAACTATGACGCGACCAAATACGATGCCACCTATGGCTCTGATTCTGGTTTGGTTGTCTTCATCGCTTGAGTATATGTTCACGAATGTGGGTTCCCATGGGGGATACAATCGCGATAGGGTGCTGCTATCTATCCTAGTGAAACCTAGTACTGTCCAACTATGGTGTGTTATCTATCCACTATCGACGAAGAACGGCTCATCATTTGGTCCTCAGTTGAATTATTCCGTTCAAGATCGCATTAATTAAGAGCTGGATTGGCAGAGGAAGCAGCGCTTGACCATGCCTGGCGACTGTGAGGCGTGTAGTAGACCGCCATGCTCGACGGTTTGCAAGAGAAGTTGGAAGACGACGCTTTACGACAAGCTCCACCCTAAGAACGCTTTTGCTGACATTTGCTGCTTTCGTCCCAAGGGGATTCTGCTCTGTCAACGGCAATTATGAGCTCAATATTCATAGTCACCTCCACAACATGCACAAAGCCACACCTTCTTGACACTCTCAGCCCAGGAAGTTCCACACACCTCTCTTCGTTATGTTTCCACATCAAACGTCACGTTCGCCAGCTTCTCGCTAAACGCCCACAACTTCTTCGCTGCCGGCTCCGATGTGCAAAGTTCCGCCGGCTCGTGGCGCGCCATAAAGCCAGTGGTCCTGTGCTTCAGTCCGATGTACTCCCCTCCAACCACCTCCTTTCCCGTAGCAGCATACAGCGTCGGCATCGCTCCCATATCGGGGCTCTTACCGCCAGGCAGCAGCGTCACGATCTTGATGAGCAGCCAGTAGATCCAGTTGTTGTTGTTCGCTGCCATGTTGGACCCCAAGTTGGTGGCCACGTACCTGGGGTGACAAGCCACTGCCGTCACGTTCTTGATACCCGCGGCTTTGGATCGTCGATCCAGCTCCATCGTGAACAGAACGTTGCAGAGTTTGGTCTCCCCCGTACGTCTGCACCTGGCCGAACTTGTCCTCACTGGTGACCACGATCTCGTCCTCGTTGAAGCTGGCCGCGCCCTTCTTGTGGAGGCCGCTGCTAACATTGACGACCCGTGAAGACTCCCGATCTCCGTTTGCAATTGTCATCTCGCCACAGCCTCCAGCGAGTCGACTCGTCTCCGCTGCTGGGTAAGTCACCACCAAGAGTATGATAGCTTCATGAGCTTGGCGTTCTGCACAAGTCCTGCCAAATTTGGTGAGATGGAGGGACCATAAGGACGCAAATTTGGTACCGTCAGATTGGTAGTCCAATTCACAATTTCACAATTGGTCACGCCGGGCGACGATGCTGTGGCCCTCATTAGCCCGGCGCGCGAGGACTCCGCTGCTGGTGGCGGCGGGACATCGCGCCGCACTCTCTCTTCGATGTTTCAGTGCAGCAGCATCGACAGGGGATGATGAAGCAGATCTCGGACAGGACGCTCCCCATTGGAGGACACGCGCTTGGGAAGACAGGATCCTGCAGGCCCTGCAGACATACAAGAAGCTCGAGGGGGATACGCTGGTACCAAACGTTTTCGTCGTGCCAAGAGATGACGATCGCTGGCCCAAGGTTGCAGGGGGCTACCGACTCGGGGATGGGGTGAGCAACCTGAGGACGCAACTTCGGGAGGGTGAAGGCAGCAAGGTGACAGTCGAGTTCCTCAACAACCTGGAGGACCTCGGCTTTGTGCGAGAAGTACTTCGATACCATTGGAACGAGGTCATTATGCCTGCTCTGCGCCGGTACCACGAGCTGAATGGCCACGTGGACGTCTTGAGAAAGTTTGAGGTCCCGAGAGGGGACGAGACGTGGCCCAAAGCGAGTTGGGGCTGGGGCCTGGGAAGTAGTGTCCTCGATATCCGTAACATGAACGCGTACGCAGAACAAGTCGCTGCATCGAAGAAGGAGCTCGAGAAGATGGACTTTTGCTTCATGGCCATTTATGAACGTGACTGGAAAGAGCGCGTGCTGCCGGCGTTAGCGATGCACAGTCGAGAGTTTGGCGATTGCCTCGTACCCCAATCTTTTGTCGTGCCATCAGAATTCCCGTGGCCGGAGAAGGCGTGGGGGATGAAACTTGGTCGAATTGTATCAGATATTCGGAAAGGGAAGTCGTATGGAATGCAGTCCGCACGTGATCGGGAAATGCTCGACTCGCTGGACTTCGCATGGAATGTTAGTGCCTTCGTGTGGAAGGAGCAGATCGTGCCAGCGTTGAAGGTGTACAGCGAGAAGCGTGGTCATTGCCGAATGACAGCACGTTTCGTCGTGCCATCACACGCGCCGTGGCCGAAGAAGGCGTGGGGACTGAAGCTTGGCGAGAAGCTTGGCGATATGCGGCGGAAGGGGACGTTTTTCACTCACTTCGGTCGCGACGCCGAGCGGCTGGATGCATTGAATTGCAGTTTGATCATGAGGGCTGATGCCTTTGAAAAGCGGGTGGCTCCGTTGATCGATCTGTACGCGAGTGCGATCGGAGGTCAAGCCATTCCTGTCGACTTCATCATTCCGTCGAAAGCTCCGTGGCCAGAGGAGATGTGGGGAGTTCATCTGGGCTTGATCGTGGCTCGCAATTCCCATCATTTGCGTTGATTGTCCTGCATGCTTAGAAAGGGAAAACTTGTGCACCAGGAAACTATGACGCGACCAAATACAATGCCACCTATGGATCTGATTCTGGTTTGGTTGTCTTCATCGCTTGAGTATATGTTCACGAATGTGGGTTCCCATGGGGGATACAATCGCG
>JAABLL010000344.1:0-16475 GCA_012295475.1 Phytophthora gonapodyides | reverse complement strand
TTGCAGAAGAAGAAAGGCGACGTGCAGGCTGCGGCCAATTTCTGCTTCGAATCGACGAGTTAAGCAAACAAACAAGTCAAAAAGTGTAGTGATCTTGGTAAAAGCATTTCGATTGATGTGTCCTCTAGGAAGGAGTAGACTTACGCCTAAGCGAAGACAGCCATGAGCAGAGCTGCGGCGACCGAGCTGAGTGCCATGGTCAGAGAGACTGCACCGGACGTGTTGGAAGAGGAGACCTTCTCTCCAGTCGAGTCGCCGCAGAAGGTGCCGTTGTAGCCCGTGCTGCAAGAGCAAACACCAGTCGAACTGCACGCTCCGTGGCCGCTGCAGACGACGTCAGTACTCGCCGTCGCGTCGCAAAGCATGCACTGGTCCCCCGTGGCTCCGGCGCTGCAAGAGCACTCGCCGCTGGTGGTGTCTTCCTCGAAGGCGCACGTGCCCTGCGTTCCGCACTGGGCGACGCTGCTGCACTCGTTGGAAATGATGGCGTTGCAGTAGTCCGACGAGTTGTAGCCAGCGTTGCACTTGCACTCGTAGTCCTGAGCGAAGTCCACGAGCGGCGAGCACGTTCCCTGGCCACTGCAGAGCGTCTGGGTCGTGGCGTTCCAGCCGCACTGCTCCACCACCGTGTCCGTGATGTTCTTGATGTAGCCGCCGTTGTTGGCAATATACTTGGCCTCGTCGATGCACTGGTAGATGCCGTTCACGACGACGGACTCGTCGTTGGCCGTGAAGTTGCGCTGGAAGCACTGCACCGTTCCGGTGGCGTTGGCTGCGCTGATGGTGACGTCGCTCTCGTCGTCGACGGTGCCGTTGCTGCCAGCGGTGCTGGCGACCGTCACGTTGTACTGCTCATCGCAGTTGTCGACCTTGACGAAGGCGCAGACCGGCTGGATGACACGGTACTTGGACGGCCAGGACGTGAAGGTCGGGCAGAGGCCGGCGATGCGACCGCTGCACACCTGGGCGCCGGGGATGCACATGCTCAGCTGCTCGAGTCCGGCGATGCTCGTGTCGACGGAGACGCAGGCGTAGTTCTTGCCATACGTGGCGCAGTCGTCGGTCGTCTCGCAGCGTCCAGGGAACGTGGTGGACGTGGTGTCAGCAGAGACGCCGGCCACCAGCAAAAGCGCCGACAGGATCGCAGCACTCGACTTCATTCGTTTCTTCTCCGGTTCAGGCGTGGAGCTGCAAGCGCGCGACTTGAATAATGAAGCGGACTGGGATCTTCGGCCATGGCGGCCATGGGCTTATGCAGAGAATGGGAAGGTGCCCCACCGCAACGGCTCTGCCAGAGATGCCTCACAATAGCGGAAGAAACTGGAGCCATCTCTCCAGCAAAGGAGTTTCGACAGCGACTGTGGCCAAGAATGGCCAAGAAGGAAGGTGACCGTCTCGACGGATTTAGGCCGAAAAAGGCAAGTTGAAGTTGCCTTGTGTACGTCACACTACTGTGATTGGCCCCCATCTCTGGAGGCCAACACACCCGGTTCGGCACTACTAGTGAACTGCGCACTGAAGATGATCAAGGCTCAGACGCGCTCGCTGGTGATCCGGTTCGACAAGTCCAATCGCGTGCAACAGTTGCTTAATATGGGCTTCACTGGCGCTCGAAGCGTTGGAGGAGAAGAAAGGCGACGTGCCGGCCGCGGCCAATTGCTGCTTCGAATTCGTGAATTCGATCCGAGAAAGTATTATAGAAAACCAACATGCCCATTCGACTACCGTAGTGTGCTTAAACCAAAAGACAAGTCAAAAGTGTAGATCTGGAAATACTTCGAAGTACATGTGAAGAATTTCGACTGATGTCCTAAAATGAGAAGACGTCAGTTTTCTTCCTACGCGAAGACAGCCATGAGCATGGCCGCAGCAATGATCATCTTCACAGAGATCGCACCGGACGTGCTTGACGAGGGGTCCTTCTCTCCAGTCCAGTCACTGCAGAAAGTACCGTTGTAGCCCGTGTTGCACGTACAAACACCAGTGGAGTTGCAAGTTCCCTGCCCACCACTGCAGACCACGTCAGCACTCGCAGTAGCGTCACAAAGCTCGCACAGGTCACCTATAACTCCGTTAGCGCAAACGCACTTGCCGGATCTAAGATCTTCCTCATCGCACGTGAAAATCTCCCCAGTCAAGTCTCCGCAGAAGGTGCCGTTGTAGCCCGTGTCGCAAGAACAAATACCAGTGGGCATGCAAATTCCGTGTCCGCCACATACGATGTCAGTACTCGCCGTCGCGTCACAAAGCATGCACTGGTCCCCCGTGGCTCCGGCGCTGCAAGAGCACTCGCCGCTGGTGGTGTCTTCCTCGAAGGCGCACGTGCCCTGCGTTCCGCACTGGGCGACGCTGCTGCACTCGTTGGAAATGATGGCGTTGCAGTAGTCCGACGAGTTGTAGCCAGCGTTGCACTTGCACTCGTAGTCCTGAGCGAAGTCCACGAGCGGCGAGCACGTTCCCTGGCCACTGCAGAGCGTCTGGGTCGTGGCGTTCCAGCCGCACTGCTCCACCACCGTGTCCGTGATGTTCTTGATGTAGCCGCCGTTGTTGGCAATATACTTGGCCTCGTCGATGCACTGGTAGATGCCGTTCACGACGACGGACTCGTCGTTGGCCGTGAAGTTGCGCTGGAAGCACTGCACCGTTCCGGTGGCGTTGGCTGCGCTGATGGTGACGTCGCTCTCGTCGTCGACGGTGCCGTTGCTGCCAGCGGTGCTGGCGACCGTCACGTTGTACTGCTCATCGCAGTTGTCGACCTTGACGAAGGCGCAGACCGGCTGGATGACACGGTACTTGGACGGCCAGGACGTGAAGGTCGGGCAGAGGCCGGCGATGCGACCGCTGCACACCTGGGCGCCGGGGATGCACATGCTCAGCTGCTCGAGTCCGGCGATGCTCGTGTCGACGGAGACGCAGGCGTAGTTCTTGCCATACGTGGCGCAGTCGTCGGTCGTCTCGCAGCGTCCAGGGAACGTGGTGGACGTGGTGTCAGCAGAGACGCCGCTCACCAGCACGAGTGCCGACAGGATCGCAGCAGTCGACTTCATTCGTTTCTTATCCGGTTCAGGCGTAGAGCTACAAGCGCGCGACTTGAATAATGAGGCGGTCTGGGATCTTCGGCCGTGGCGGCTGTGGGCTGGTTGGGAAGTGCTGCTGCTCTGCTAGAAATGCCTTCCCTAAAAAAAAATACGAAGTAGATAAATAACTCGAGCGGAAAAACGGGAGACACCAGGTGATCACGGTGGCTTCTCTCAAAAAGAGTTTCATGGCTAAAGGTGACCGCCTCGACGGATTTAGGCCGAAAAAGGCAAGTTGAAGTTGCTTTTGTGTACGTCACACCATTACGTGGTCCACACCGTCCATCCTCGCAATCCCTGCGAAATCGCATGGATTTGTACGGCCCACAACGCAGTTCTGGGGGTCCAAGCGTGCGGCCCAGCGTTGAGTTTGCTTCGGGTCGCTTTCCGAGAGGCAGAGGAAGCCATGAAGAGCGTCTCTCGCGTGGCGCACAAGGCGCTGTCCCAAGGTCTGTCGCCCCACTAGCCCCCATATTCCCCCTCCCATACTCACCCTCTTGCCCTCTTGCCCTTCTCTTTCTCCTTCAGCGCGCGGATTCCGCACCAGCGCCGCAGTGGCCAATGCCGTACGTTTCTATCTCCATTTCTTATTGTTATTGTTATTGTCAGTATAAACTCTGGTAATCTTTCTTATTAACCTAAAACCTCAATGGACATGCCACACAGGCGGCGGAGCAGCCCGCGGCCATGGCGCGCGTGTACGGCGGCCTCAAGGACGAGGACCGCATCTTCACCAACGTGTACGGCGAGGACACGTGGCGCGTGGACGGCGCGCTGCGTCGCGGCGACTGGTACCGCACCAAGGACCTGCTGTGCATGGGCCCGGATTGGATCGTGCAGGAGATCAAGGACTCGGGGCTGCGCGGCCGCGGCGGCGCCGGCTTCCCTTCCGGCCTCAAGTGGTCCTTCATGCCCAAGCAGACGGACGGCCGCCCGTCGTTCCTCGTGGTGAACGCCGACGAGAGTGAGCCCGGCACGTGCAAGGACCGCGAGATCATGCGCAAGGACCCGCACAAGCTGGTCGAGGGCTGCCTCATCGCCGGCTTCGCGATGCGCGCGCGCGCCGCCTACATCTACATCCGCGGCGAGTTCTTCAACGAGGCGCTGATCCTGCAGGAGGCCATCCACGAGGCCTACCAGCGCGGCTTCCTGGGCAAAAACGCCTGCGGATCGGGCTACGACTTCGACGTGTACCTGCACCGCGGCGCCGGCGCCTACATCTGCGGCGAGGAGACGGGCCTGCTCGAGAGTCTCGAGGGCCGCCAGGGAAAGCCCCGCCTCAAACCGCCCTTCCCGGCCAACACTGGCCTGTACGGCTGCCCGACGACCGTCACGAACGTGGAGACGGTGGCCGTGTCCCCGACGATCCTGCGTCGCGGAGGCTCGTGGTTCGCCAGTCTCGGCCGCAAGAACAACCACGGTACGAAGCTCTTCTGCATCTCGGGCCACGTCAACAACCCGTGCACGGTGGAGGAGGAGATGAGCATCCCTCTGCGCGACCTGATCGACCGCCACTGCGGTGGCGTCCGTGGCGGCTGGGACAACCTGCAGGCCTGTATCCCTGGCGGCTCGTCCGTGCCCGTGCTGGACGAGGAGCTGTGCCAGGACATTATGATGGACTACGACGACCTGAAGCAGCGCGGAGGCTCCGGCCTCGGCACGGCCGCCGTCACCATCTTCGACAAGAGCGTGGACATGGTGGGCGCCATCCGCCGGCTCTCTCACTTCTACACGCACGAGAGCTGCGGCCAGTGCACGCCCTGCCGCGAAGGCACGGGCTGGATGGAGAAGGTGCTGACCCGCATGGAGACCGGCGAGGCGGAGCTCGAGGAGATCCCCATGCTGGAGGAGATCTCGCGCCAGATCGAGGGCCACACGATTTGCGCTCTCGGTGACGCCGCGGCCTGGCCGGTGCAGGGCCTGATCCGCAAGTTTAAGCACAAGATCGTGGAGCGCATCGAGGACCCGGCCAGCTTCAAGCCCGAGGACCACTTCCAGAAGTCGTGGCCTGGCGCTCCGCTGAAGAACCAGGACTGGGTGGACAAGTTCGCGGACGGCTCGGCGTACAAGTCCAAGGCCAGTGCCTAAAGCGCGGAAACTACGGGCGCGTTCGGGCGTTGAATATGTTGCACAGAAAGAAATGACACGGGAAAAAAATGCACAGTTGGAAGGCGAATGGCTCGAGTTTTGTTCATGCGGCAGACGCTAAATACAGGGAAGCCGTTGCATTGCATTATCTTTTAGCGATTTACTGACAGAGAACTGTTGATCCTCTTAGGCCAGGGAAAGCCATCGGGGCATTTGCCTCTGGTCGTATCGGATCGTGGGCGTGAAGAACTCGATGAACTGCTGGTCCAGCAGCCGCATGCGCGGGCCGGCGAAGCGGCAGTACTCGTCGATGATGGACGTCAGTGACCAGTTCTCCATCTTGCGCATGCACCCGATCACGCAGCCCGTGCGGTGCTGGTAGCGGCCACCACAAAACACCAATTCAGCGTTTAGTACTCTTCTTCTCAAAGGACTACGACACATCAACCAGCCTCACCGTTCCCTTTGTGCAATGCACCAAGATGGGGTGGTTCCTCACGTCTGAAACGCAACACAAACCAGAGCGTTTAGCCACGACGTCAGCCTCCCACAACCGTGTCAATTGGCCTACCGAGCAGATGACGCAGAGCGTCCGCCATGGCGTCTGGGTTGATGCTGATGAACGGCTCCTTGTTGCCGTCGATGGGGCACTGGAAGACCTCGATGTTGTGCTCCTCGAAGAAGGCCACGTTCTCAGGCTGGTGCTCTTGGTGGCACAGATACCTGCATGTCCAGAGTCAGTGACGTGACAATTTGAGGAGGATCTAAGGCCTGCGACTGCTGCACGTACAGCACCGACTTGAGCCCCAGCTGCTGCAGGAAGGCGTGGTTCTTCCGGTTAGGGAAACCCGAGCGGTAGACGCCCGAGGCCACCATGGAGAAGTTGAGCGGCGGGATGAGCGTCTTCTCGTACGTTGACATCGTTCAAAGCCTGAAAATGAGATTTGGATTTGCACCAGAATTTAGCTTTTAGGCGAATGCTAATTCCTAAATTGGAGGAGGTTGGCTGCATTTTCTCCTCTTGGCCCTACGCTTCGCTGGCCTTGGTGGCCGCCAGCACGTAGTCGAATCCGAACCGTATCCTGCGCTGCTCGTCAATGGGCAGTCCAGCGTCTCCGAACTCGGCTTCCAGCCGTTCGTCCACGCGGTCGAGCGCCTGCTGCATGCTGTCGGCCAGCTCGCTGTCCTTGAACATGGGCACGTGGCGTCTGCCGACCTCCAGCTGCCGAGTGATAGACGTACGTCCATAAACATTGGCCAACCGCACGCTGTTGATCACCTTGAGTCCGGCCTTCTCCAGCTGACGATGGGACCAGTCGATTGGAAACTCCCGGTAGCAGCGCCGCCCTGCGAGCAGCAGACACGCATCCCGCGTGCGCGCCACCTCCTGAATGAGCTTGCCAGTCTCCACGTCCTCGTCGCTACTGCCTGCAGGAGCCTGCGACTCGCTCAAAGGATGCAGTCCCACAAGATACAATCTTCCTCCAGGTGCCAGCAGTTTCTCCAGTCGAGCACAGATCTGGTCCTGGTAGTAAGGTGCAAAGCCCTCAATAGCCCCAACAAGGTAGTCTGCCAGATACATCAAAGTGCACAGCAGCACAGCAAGTTAGCTTGAGTTTTCGTGTCAATGTTTCCCAGATAGGATATCGACTTTACCGGCGACAATAACGTCGAACGGCTTCTCGTCGGCCAGGAACTTGGCGTTCTGCCAGTTACCGGCCACCACCTTGAGTGGCGTGGCGTGCGGCGTCTGGTCGGGGCCAAACTCGGCCGTCAACTCCTTGGCCAGAGATTTCTCCCCCGTCACAGCCACCGCCTCCGAGATGAGCGACGCCGCGTCCCCGCGCAGCAGCCACGTGAGCGAGTGGTGGCCGGTACCAGAGTCCAGCACGCGCCCCCACGAGCGCCCGGAGGACTCCAACTGCTCGCGCTCGCGCTCCTCGATCCAGCGGAAGAGCGAGTCCGTCTTGGGCTTCGGCGACATCGTAAAATTGAGAAATGGGTATACTGA
Organism: Phytophthora gonapodyides; assembly: GCA_012295475.1. NCBI lineage: Eukaryota > Oomycota > Peronosporomycetes > Peronosporales > Peronosporaceae > Phytophthora > Phytophthora gonapodyides. The sequence goes on along the minus strand of JAABLL010000344.1, from coordinate 9,299 downwards.
GGGCAAGTGAAGAGGAGTGACGTGGCGCACATATACTTGTGTGAATGTACGTAAACTGAAGGCAACTTCAACTGACAAAAGCGGCGGCAGGAGCTGTAGCTGGTAACTTCGACTTTGGTGAATGGCTCGTGAGAATCGCAGCGAAGCGAAGTGTTTGACAGTCACAAAATAAACTCAGAAATTACCATCTTGACTTCGTACATGAAATCGATTGCGAAGTGCACGCAATGGCCCGGGCTGAACGGTCAATGGTGTAGCAATAATAACGTCAACTATATATTTTCATGCTATTGTGGACAGCCCATGCTCCTGCGCCGTAAAGAGCATGCCCTGTCGGCAAGAGCGCGCCCGGTCGAGGTGATCGACTTGACGAGCAGCTGACGCGCGCAGCGTGGCGCGCAGCGATCGTGCAGCAGCCAGTCGGGACAGCGGCGTGGCGGGATGGTGGCTTAGGGACTAGAGGCGACAGAACGAGATGAGCGACGTTGAAGTGGGGGGCCGCACGAAGATAGCGGCGACCGTAGAAGATCGCCCAAGGGGAGCGGACGTGCGAGGGCAGATAGCAGCGAGCAGAGACAGCAGGAGGGGCGACGGCAGACAAGCAGGAAGGAGAGCAGACACGGACGGCAGACAGCAGCAAGGCGGACCGATCGGCGGGGCGACATCAGCGATTTAAGTAAGGCCAAGGGGCTTCAGAGCAGTAGGGAGGGCGACGAGTAGGCGGCGTAGGAGAGCGGCGCGCGGGGGACTGCCGCGCGACTCTCAGTTGCGATTTAGACGAGGAAGGGTCTGAGTTAAGCAGCTAATTGACTTCGCGTGGGGCTAGTCCTCACCCAACGACACTAAGGGCGGTTTCCCGCACGGCAGCACGGCAAGTTCGGCCCGAGGCGTGTGGTGAGTAAAGTAGAGAAGCACGGGGTTCAGTGGTAGCGAGCATGGAGAGTAAGTACATGGAGTGTCTGGGACCACGTGGTAATGCCCGTGGGGGTCGAGGTGCTTATCGATAGCGCCCCGACCGTGCGAAGACATGTAGCCTGGAGCGCTTCGTGCGCCTGGAAGGGCGCATGCTCAACCTGCACAGTACATATTGAAGTGCGTGAGGACGGGGCCACAGCCCGTACTAGTGGAAGGGTGCCGCCTGCCAGAAGTGTCCTCTCCCAAGACGCCTCCATCCGACTCAGTCGGGCCGATCAGTCGGTGCTACCCTCCCCTAGCGCCAGCCTTAAGCGTGCCGATCGACCTCCTCCCGTTGGGCAAAAGAAGATCAACCAGGCGACTCCGCTTCGAAGAGCGGAGGAAGCCGACATGGTGGTAATACAGTGGCTTTCTGGGCGTGTCTGGTTACGGTGACAGACATCGCGAGCCTAGTCATAAGGGCACGAACCATGGCCCCGGTCGTCTGTACGGGGTGGACGATGAGCGCAGGCAATACGGGCCAGCCGCTACGAACCCTGCGCGCAGGACGATAGGAAGACGGACACAGACGCTAACGGTATGGGATTTGTGAATTGATCTATAGAGAAGCGACGAAGCATGACGGAACCGCAGCACACGAGTGCGGGGAGAGACGAGCGAGCTGACCGACGCGCGGCGGTAGCAGAAGCCGAAGCGGCGGCAGCCAGAGCAGTGGCAGCGGCGGAAGCAGCCCGCGAAGCAGCGAAGCGAGTGCAGCTGCGGCCAGCCACGACACTCATGACGGGAGCGAGCGGGAATCTAGTGGCCACGTCGGCCAACGTGAGGGTAGCGACGGGCAGCACGCCGCGCACCGGCACTGGCGACGGGAACAATGACGGCGACGCAGACAACGACACGGTCATGGTGAACTTGGACGATGAAGAGGAACACGGCGGCGACAACGACGAAGAAACCGGGAACGCACCACCCGCAGCAACGAGTGGCGGAGTAGCGGGGTCAGGAGCGGCAACCGGAGCAACGCGGCAAGAGCCACCGGTGCCACCGACGTCAGTGGCACCTTCGGCCCCGACTGCGCCGGCAACGCCAACAGTGATCTACCGCGAGTCGCGACGAGAACGCAAACTGAGGCTCCCGAAGTTCAAGGGCCTTGACGACCCGAAAATGACGGTGATGGCATGGTTGAAGGCGGTGAAAAACGAGCTGCGGAGGCAGACGGCGATCCTGGGCGTTGAGTGGCGCGAGCACGAGGTGTTCATCGAGATGGTGTCGAGCTTCGAAGGCGAGGCGCTGTTGTGGTACGACACGGTGGAGGACTCCCTCTCCGGACGCAGTGAGCAGACGTTTGGACACCTGAGCCGTTTGCTGAGGGACCGGTACATGGTGAAGAGGTCAAACCCGGAAGTCGTGGCGCGCCTTCGGCAGCGGCGCCAGCAGAGAGGTGAGCCCCTGGTGGAATACGCGCAGAAGCTGCGTGAGATCGCGGCCAACAACCCCGTCGACGAGGAGTGGCTGGTCGACGCGTTTCTGGCGGGCATGAGCAACTCGTGGAGCGCGACGTTGATCCGGGGACACAGGTCGGCGACGCTCAATGCGGCAGTGAACGCAGCGCTTGATCAGGTCGGCGAATACGGAGAAGGCTATGGTGTCGGGCTGAGCACGGCAATCCGGTCACAAGACGCGCGCGCCGGCGCGACGGGAGCGATGCCGGTGATGAACCCGGACGTGGCCAGGATGCAACAGTACGCAGCGAACGGGGAGTTGGGGACTGTGGTGTCGGGGTACGACGACTTCGGCCTCGCGACTGGACCCCCTCCCAGATATGATACGGAAGGGCGGCTGGTCATTTCTGGTGGGCGGGCGACTCTTCAAGGTGACCAATGGAACGCCGTGGTTCCAACTGGCTACCAGCTGGTCCCAACCGACGCGGGTGTGGGCGCCAATACAACGGCGAAGATAAACGCACCCGCGCAGCAGGGACACGACGGCGGCGGCAAGGCTGGCCGGCGGCCAGGGAAGGCAATGAAGCTCGAGGCCCAGGGTGGAAGAAGCTCCGGTCAGGGCCAACAGCAGCTCCAGCAGCAACGCTATGGCGGCAACAATGGCCAGGGCTACCAGCAGCAGCGATACGGAGGCGGCAACGGCTACAGCGGAAACAACGGACCGTTGAAGACAAAAGAAGAACGACTGAACAACCAGAAGCGCTACCGCGATGCGCGGGGCCAACGCCAGACAGCGAGGACGTCAACGGCCAAGCCAGACGACATGTGCTTCTATTGTCACGGGTATGGGCATCATTCCTGGGAGTGCGAGGTGAAGCGGGCCGACCAGCAGGATAGCAGTCCCGTCGTAGACCAGAACGAGGGCACCAACACCCGCGATAGCGCTGCGGGAAACGAGCCGCGAGCGTAGGGCACCCCGCCCTATTGCTCGCAGAAGAATGCAGGGGAAGAGTTCGGCCGGGCGAGCGGCGCGCACGAGTGCCGCAGCGGCACCCTTCACGAGTCGGACAACAAGTAGGGCAGCGGCTGGAGACGAAGAGCAAGCCGTGGACAGAGGAGATCCCGCCAGAGGCAGCGGCGAGAGCACCCAAGGCACCCGAGCAGGCGGTGCCCGGAAGGACCGGAGTGGCAGCAGCAAGTCGCGATGGTTCCGCAGCTGGGGATGGCGCCACGATGTCCACAAACAGCAACGAGGACGTGGACAAGGAAGTGGAGGCGAAGCCTAATCCAGTGCTGTGGAACCAAGAAGACAAGCGGGTGGAGGCCACTCGGGAGAAGGCGGCGGCGGAAGCGGAAGCCATGCTGCGAGACATAACGACGGGATCCAGCGCTGGGGATGGCGAGGGCCCACGGCCCCACGACCAGCCTTGCGTGGTGTCAGCGGTACTGGATGCGGAGCAGAGTGAGCGTAATGTGGTGGCGGCCAAGGCGCTGCGAATGAAGGCAGCGGAACGTCACGTCAGCGATGAGGTGGCGGCAACTCTGGCTCGGTGGGATCGTAAGGCGGCCGCCCGGCGGGAGCGAGTCGCACGACGGGCTGTACGACGCTCGCTGCGGCGAAGAGAGGCCGAGAAACCAAGGACCGAGGAGGTGACAGTGTGTCTCCCAGCCGACGTGGTTGAGACAGCACTCCAGCCTAAAGGAGCCGACGTTCAGGTGTCGAGAGCAAGACGCCGGATGGAGAAGAAGGTTCGCAAAGCCCGAGCAAAGGAGAAGCGGACGCTGCAGGCGATGAACGCGCGTACGGAGTGCCCGGCGCCCGGGTACTACAACTACGACGCATGCAGACGGCTAGGCAGCAAGGCGCAGGTGCTGAGTCGAAAAGAGGCCCATGGCGTCGGGTATGCCGACCCGGTGGCCACGGTGGTCACCATGACGGGACATCGGAAGAGAGCGCAACGGAGGTACGAGTACCAGAGCGGTAGCACGTATCGTGGTCCAAGCAAGCTGCGAGGCGGGCCAACACTACCAGAGTTCCGAGTGGGGCGATTACGGGCGGTGCAGGCTCCGACGACGGACCAGTTGCCGACCGCCGCGGTTGAGACAGCCGGGGAATGGAAGGCCATCAAGCTTGACACTGGAGCGCAGTACTGCGTGGCTGGCAAGGGTTGGCGGACGTGCGGTGAGCACCTGAGCGTGCCGGTGCCCGTGGACTTCATGGAGGGGTTCAGCGGGGTGGCGGTGCGCGTGCTCGGGGTGTGGAGGTTCGCGTTCAGGACGCGATATCGACAGACCATGACGGTGGACGCCCTCATCGTCGACAGCGACACCGAAGACTTCTTGTTGGGTGAGGATTGGATGTACGACCACGGCGTGAAGATCGACTTCGTCTCCGGGGAGATGAAGTGGTACGAGGACGACGTGAAGAAGGTGGTGCCGTTCACAGGCGTGGGTTCGAACGCGCAGCGAGAGCGGACTGCCAAGGTGCGACTGGTAAAGAAGGCGAAGGTGCCGACCCAAGCGGTGACGAACGTACAGATAGCGGTGCCCGCCGACGATGGAGTGGTGGGCCTGTTCCTGCCAAAGCAACGCAAAGAGAAGCACCTACTGGTAGCCCCGACGCTGGCCACGGCGTACGATGGGCAGGTAACTGTGCCAGTGCTTAACTTGGTCGGCAAGAGGGCGAAGCTGCCGCGGCGAGAAGCGCTGGGAACGTGGACGCCAGTGGACGACGACATGCGCGTGCTCGAGCTGGAAGGCGAACTCGACCGGGAGCGGGTGGCGGACTGGCTTAAGGAGCTCGGGGGACCTGACGAACCGCTGAGCAACGAGGCCGACTTAAAGATTGGAGAGATGGACGCGGCTGACGAGAACCTGTTACTGAGACTGCTGCGAAGTTACCCAGCACTCCTGGAGCCGAAGGACGGGTGCCCTCCGGCCACGACACTGGGGGTAGAACACACTATCAACACGGGGAACGCTGCACCGATAAAGATCCGGCCGCGACGCCACTCCCGGGCAGAACAGGAAGTCATCGACAAAGAGGTGCGGACGATGCTGCACGACGGAGTGATAGAGGAAGGAGCGGGCGCCTGGGGCTTCCCAGTGGTGCTCGTCCAGAAGAAGGACGGGCAAGTGCGGTTTTGTATTGACTATCGCATGCTCAACAACGTCACGAAGAAAGACATCTACCCGTTGCCCCGCATCGACGAGTGCTTGGAGTCCATGCACGGGGCAAGAAGGTTCACGAGCTTGGACTTGCACGCGGGCTACTGGCAGGTGCCCGTCGCCGAGCAGGACAAGGACAAGACGGGGTTCACGACGCGGCAGGGCCTCTTTCGGTTCGTGAGGATGCCGTTTGGACTTGCCAACGCACCCGGGACTTTCCAGCGCATGATGGACGCTGTTCTCCGCGGGCTCACGTGGAGGAGCGTCCTGGTTTACTTAGACGACGTGATCGTCTTCACCGGCGGCACGGTTTCGCGGCACGTGGTGGAGCTTGCCAGCGTGATGGAGCGGCTGGCGCGCGCGGGGCTATCGCTGAAACCCAAGAAGTGCAGCTTCGGTATGACTCGGCTCGAATACCTCGGGCACGAGTTGGACGCGGACGGCATCCGGCCCTTGGCCTCGTTGGTGGACACGGTAAAGCGGTTTCCAGTGCCCCAGGACGCGGACGAAGTACGGCGATTCGTTCATTTGTCCGGGTACTATCGGAGATTCGTAGCGAACTTCGGCACCAAAGCGTCACCGATGACGAAGTTGCTGCGGCGAGCGGCGGCATGGGAGTGGGGTCCCGAACAGCAGAGCGCGTTCGAGCAGTTGAAGGGGGAGCTAACGGAGCGGCCGCTGCTCATCTACCCGGACTTCACGAAGCCCTTCAAGTTGGTGACCGACGCGTCGACCATCGGGTTGGGCGCAGCGCTCATGCAGGACCAGGGAGCCGGAGACCAACCAGTAGCCTTTGCGTCCAAGGTGAACTCTCCGACGGTAGCGCGATACAGCATCACGGAATTGGAGTGCGCGGCGATCATATGGGCGATCAAGCTCTTCCGTCCGTACTTGTACGGGAGGCGGTTCGAGTTGGTGACGGATCACTCGGCGCTGACCTGGCTGATGACCAAGAAGGACCTGACGGGGCGACTCTATCGATGGGCCCTGCAACTACAAGAGTACGACTTCGTGATCAAATACCGCCCGGGGTCGACGAATGTAGTCGCCGACGCCCTGTCCAGAGCTCCGGTGCGCACGATGATAGGCAACGGTGACGAGCAGCCGGCGGTTCGAGAGAGAATCGAGCCATCCGCTTCGCAAACGGAGGACGAAGGGAGCCCACTGGCCGAGCCCCAGCCCACCAGAACAAGGACTGCAGGGGCAGGGGAAACCGACGAGACACCGATCCCGGCGACTGGAGACAATGGATCAGCAGGCGAAGGGCAGCCGACGGCAAATCGGGCGTCAGGTCAGGTGACGGACGACGAGATCCGGGAGCACCAGGCAACCGACTCGCTGGCGACTCGCCTGCGCAACGACAAGGGGCACAAAGGGCGCAAGGTAGTGGTCAAGGACGGGTTGGTATACGTCAAGGAGACGGACGGGACGCTGCGAGTGGTGCTGCCTGCGGCCCTGAGAGCCAAGGTGCTCCGAGAGGCACATGACTCCATCTTCGCCTGTCATCTCAGGACGCCGCAGACTTACGAGCGGGTGGCCAGAACCTACTGGTGGCCGGACATGCGCGGACAAGTGAAACATTGGGTCCGAAGCTGCAGGGACTGCGCGACCCGGAAGACGCAACCGAAGGCGGTAATCCCGCCATTACGAAGTCAAGGGGTCGGTGCAGTAGGAGACCGATGGGCTTTAGACGTCGCGGGGCCGCTGCCCGTGACGCCGAGAGGGAACCGGTACGTCATCGCGGCTGTGGACTACGCGAGCAGGTACTCGGTGGTGATGGCGACGCACACGCACACGGCAGACGACGTCGCCCGGTTCATATTAGAGAAGATCGTGTTGGTGTACGGGCCGATGCGCGAAATCGTCATGGACGGAGCACCCGAGCTCAACGGGGAGGTGATCACGAAGCTGGTGAAACTGCTGCAGGCCAAGCAAGCCACGCCGGTGCCATACCGACCGATGCTCCTAGGCCTAGTGGAACGCTTTCATAAGGTCTGGAAGGACATGGTTTCGCTGTACGTGCGAGAGCAGCAGGACGATTGGGATGACTGGCTGCCCTGCGCAGCGTACGCGTACAACGGCGCGAAGCACGGGACAACAGGTTTCTCCCCGAACGAGCTGATGATGGGAAGGCCGTTGAGAAGCCCGAACGAATTGCTGCGCGCGAGTCAAGTGACGCAAGGTGGTAGCTGGTCGGAGGCGCACCGGGCGCTGAAGAAGCGGTTAGACAAAGCGGCAGTCATCGCGCGGGTGACACTGCAGAATGACCAGCGGCGACGTGAACGATACTACAACCAGAGGGTTCGTGAGCGGACGTCCTTCAAAGTAGGGGACCAGGTCTGGGTCCTCAAACCACCTCGAGGACGAGGCATAACCAAACTCGCCCACCAGTGGGTTGGGCCGGCACGAGTCGACGCGGACGTGGGCTACGACAACTGGATGGTGACTCGGCAGGATACCGGGGACGTGCTAGTTGTGCACTGCAGCTTCATGCTCAGTTACTACTACCCGCGCGATAAGATCGCAACGGTGGCTGACCAGATCCTCAAGGACCTCGCGCAGGACGAGGCCGAGGACGACGACCGCGATGAAGACGGAGACGCGCGAGAAGACGGAGACCGGGCAGACGCAGCAGACGACGTGCGAATTGTACGAGATAGCAACCCGGACGGGAGCAATCCGGCGACCACGAGGACGGCGGAGGGCGAGGCAGCGGCGCGACCTGGCGGAAAGCGACGGGCAGGTGCCCAACTCGGACCAACGGAGGAACGAGAGCGGCCAGCAGGGGCGAAACCGAGGACCAAGATAGCTGGAGCGGCGGCTCCAAAAGCGGTGCAGGAGACGGCACCAACGGCCGGCAAAACTGACCGGCGAGTGCCTAGAATAGCGGCGCCAAAGACTGCGGCCACGGCATTGGCAGAAGAAGTGCTTCGGGTGCGCGGCCCTGGCGACCAGCCACGAGGGCGTGGTGAGTCCAGGACAGTTGGTGAACAGCCACCGAGTGCAGACAGCGTGCCGAGAACCGACCTGAACGATGTCCGAGCCGCGTCAGCAGCGACGCAAGGCGCGAAGAAGCGACCAGCGGTGACCACTGCGGCCAGAGGTGAGCATGCAGACGAGAATGAGCACAAGAAACGACGAGTTGAAGCGGAAGCGAGAGAAACCCGAGCAGCTCGGCGAGGAGCGCTTCGCGACCAGCAGGGCCAGTCGACCGGCCCGGACGTGGATACAGCTTCGCCTGAGCGGGTTCAGAGTGGTTCGGCGGCCCACGATGGCGGAGCAGGCGACGTACGCGAAGGTGCTGGCGGACCCGAGCCCCCTGACGACGAGCGACTTCGCGACAGCATTGGCAGCGGCTCGAGTACTGCGGGAATCGCCGGCACTGCGACGACAGGTGATTCAGGACCTGGTGGCCGTGAAGACGGAGTTGCCGGAGGCGCCCGAGCACTGCGAGGCCGAGGCGGGACGCGGTGGCAGCCGGTCATCGACCCCGCATTACAAGCGGCACCGCGGGGAAGTGTCAGCGAGCGGGGGCAGTGTCGAGTCCGGAACCGAGCGGGGCGATACGAGATCGAGCATCAAGTGGAGTTCAGCAGCCGCCCCGGCGGACCGACCATGCGGCAGTGGCTCACGCACGAGCAGTTCGAAGACCTGTTGGACGAAGGAAGGATCGGGGACGACCTTCCGGCGGGGGATGGCGTGTGGACAGCCCATGCTCCTGCGCCGTAAAGAGCATGCCCTGTCGGCAAGAGCGCGCCCGGTCGAGGTGATCGACTT
>JAABLL010000342.1:0-16498 GCA_012295475.1 Phytophthora gonapodyides | reverse complement strand
TTGAATTTGTATTTGGGCGATTCCGAAAACCCCAGGGACCGCCCCGATTTGGCAAATTTAGACGGAATTCACAATACTGCACGGCCTGCGTGAGACCCCAAACGTGCAGCTGCAGTCGGAGCCACCATCCGAGACGACCGATACTCCCTCTCCGCCGCCAGAGCTGGACGAAACTACGCCGCCAGAGCCAGACGAAGCTGTGCCGCCGCCGTCTGAACCAGAAGAAACGATGTCGCCGCCCCCAGAGCCATAAACAACACCCTCGCCGCCCCCAGAGTTGGATGTAGCCCTGTCGCCGTCTGAGCCGGACGTAGCCATGTCGCCGCCGTCCGAGCCAGAAGAAATCACGCCGCCGCCGTCTGAGGCTATGAATGGCCCATCACATCCGCCCATGAATGACGAAGTCGCATCTCCGCTGTCCGAGCTAGCCGAAGAAGCCCCTTCGACGCAGTCCTTGCAGAGGAGCCGAATGTAAGCACCAACGATGCTGACGTGCAGAGCAATGCACCACCAGAATTATCATGTCTCGATGATTTGATAGAGGGGGTGGAGAACTCGCAGCGCCTGCTTGAGGAGCTGCAAGTGCAAGAAGGAGCAGTATCAGCCGAGGTGGTTGCTTTAGCAATTCGGATGCGAGGATTGGTGCGGTCACCGCGGTTGGCGTGGGTTTACGACTGGATCCAGACGAAAAAGGTATCGCTACAGGATGCAGAAAAGAAGATATGAGACCCCGTCAAACACCTTGATTCTACTGTACCTTTTAGAGTTATCGAGATATCGGCCTTTAAAGTTGGTGGTGCGAAAACCGAACTTAGCATCCGTTTTTCAGGAGGGACAGTTTTCTTAAATGATGTGGTTTACACAAGTGTATCAACATCTTCCGAAAAGTGTGGACAGCAGGGTAGAAGAGCTGGCACACGTGAATCGCTGGTAGGCGAAACGTGGCGGAACTGCAGAGCGCAGTGTTAGCAGGTGCGTGTTTCAGGGAAGAAAGGAAAGTGAGATTCCACAAAGCATGCAAAGTATCTAGCCTATCCTAGACTAACGTTCTGTACCCTTCGTCATCCAGGTCACAGCTGCGCGGCGTATCCCATGGATCCTGACGTCAGATCCACTGGATTTTAACATTCCTCCACGCCGGCAGCGGCGACCACCTTCTCGTCTCAATGGAGACCGATGATGACCCGCAGGTCAGCCAGTCTTGGCGCCTCGAACGCCTTGGTAAGGACGTCCGCCGGCATCATCTTGCTCTCAAGGTACTCGGCCTTGAGAACCCCACGCTTCGCAAGCGCACCCACGAACTTGATCCTCACAGCGATGTGCTTCGCCTTGCCCGACGAGCCTTTGCCATCGAGCTGCTTGAGCGCCGCAGCATCATCGGGCTGGCGTGTGCAACGCCCAGCTCACCGAGCAACTCGCGCACGCCCAACAACTCCGTTGTCATGACCGAGGCCGCAGTATACACGGCCTCCATGGTGGAGAGGCTGACGCCGGTCTGCTTCCTGCAGACCCACGACACGGGCATTCCGTCGATCGTGAGCAGGCCGCCGGTCACGGACTTCCTGTCCGCCTTGTCGGCCGCGAAGTCCGCGTCGCTGTACGCGATGACCTCCAGCGGCTCCGCCTGAGCCCTTGGACCCTTCATGCTCAGCCTCAGGCTCTTGGAGCCCGCCAAGTAGCGCACAATGCGCTTGCCGAGCTTCCAGTCGGGCAACGTGGGGCTGTGGGTGCGCCGCGGCGCCTTGTGCACCGCGAAGGCGATGTCGGGCCGCATGCACCGCGCCACCCACATCAGGCTCCCCACGAGCGACTGGAACTTGCGCACTGTCACCACACCGTCTGCTCCAGACATGGGCAACAACTCCTCCGACGTCAGGTCGACCTCGTTCGAGTCGGCGCCGATCGGGGTGCGCACTCCGTGCGCTGATGCCATCCCGTGCTCGCGGAGCATCTCCTCGATGGCCAGCTCCTGGTCGAAGTCGTAGCCCTTGTCCTCGTCGTACGACACCCTCATGCCGAGGAACTTGCTGGCGGGGCCAAGGTCCTTGATGGAGAGCTCAGTCAGCTCGCCGAAGAACGCATCAACGGCTTGCTGCTGCATCCCCGTGACCAGCAGGTCGTCGACGTATACGCCGACCACCACCAAGACGCCGTCTCGGCGTCTGTGGTACACGCACATGTCTGTCAGACTCTGGGCAAAGCCCAACTTCACCAGCGTCTTGTGCAGAAGCTGGTTCCACAACCTGCCGGCCTGCTTGAGGCCGTACAGCGCCTTGTTGAGTTCCAACACCAACTCGTTGTCGTTGGACACTCCCAGGCGGACGCGCACGTCCTCTGGTATCACCATACTGCGCGGCAGGCGCAGGTAGATGTCCAGCTCTGCCTCCTTCTCGGCCTTGACGTACGCGTTGGGCACGTCGCCGTGCTTGGCGGGAACGCGCCACTTGCGCGCGAGCGCGAAGATCAGCTTCACGCTTGGCATCTCAATGACCGCGGAGAACGTGATGTTGTAGTCAACCCCGAGCTCTTGCTCGTTGCCACAGGCGACAAGGCGTGCCTTGAGCCGCTCGATGGCGCCTTCCGCGTCCATCTTGGTCTTGTAGACACACTTGGTGTGGAGCGGGCGGGCGCCGTCGGGCTTGCGTATGATACGCCACACTCCGTTCTCTTCGAGTGCATGCAGCTCATCGGCCATCGCAGCAAGCCACTTGTCCTTGTGCTTGCTGCGCATGACGTCCTGGTACGACTTCGGGTCGTACTCGGTGACGCTGTTCACGACGCCGTGCGTCAACTCCTGCGGCTGCGCGGACTCGTCCGCCTCGCCCCCAGGGCCCTTGGCCACGGAGCGCGTCACGTGGCGCTCTCGCGTCCAGGACTTCTTCTTCTTCTTGTATGTTGTACGCTTCTTCTTGCTACGCACGCTCGTGGCCTCAGCCGCCGGAGCTTCATCCGTGTTTTCTGACGTCTCGGCGTCTTGAGCCTGCTCGTCCCGCAGGTAGAGCCTCTGAACTTGCAAGTTCTGCTCCTTGTCGAGCGTCGCAATGTTCTTAACATGCTGAGTCGTCACATCGACTCTGTCCTTGGGTAGGTACACGCGGTACCCCTTGGTCTCCTCGCCCACGCCGATGCTCATGGCCGTCTGGGCGCGCTGCGCGAAGTTCATCTTGCGCGGGTCCCTGTACACCGTGCACGGGGAGCCGAACACGACGATCTCGCCCAACTGCGGCGACTTGCCCGTCAACACCTTCAGCGGCGACGCACGCCCTGGGTTGGAGTTGGTCGGGGCGCGGTTCAATATGTACGCAGCGTACTGAACCGCGTCGCCCCAGAAGCTCAGCGGGAGCCCGCACGCGAAGATCATGCACCGCGCCATGTTCATGATGATGCGATGCATGCGCTCGGCCTTGCCGTTGCTTGACTGGTTGCGCGCTTCGCTGCGCTGTCGGGCCACGCCTGTGCGCTTGCAGAACAAGTCCACGTTCTCGTACTCTCCTCCGGAGTCGGTGCACAGCACGTGAATCTTGCAGTCAAACTTCTTCTCGAAGAAGAATAGGAAGTGCTCGAAGAGCTTCGCCGCGGCGTCCTTGGTGCGCGCCAAGAACACGCGACAGTTGTTCGACTTGTGGTCAATGAAGTTGATCATGTACCGGTTGCCCAGCCGATCCTTGGGCGTCATTGACCCCTTCAGATCTGAGCAGATCACCCCGCCCACCCTGTCAATGGGTGAGTGGGTGCCGGTGTCCTTCTTGGACCGCCGGCTCTTCGTCTGCTTTCCCTCGGCGCACGTCAAGCAGTTGACGCGCTTGTGGTCCGTGAGGTGGATCCCGGAGCTCGGCTCCTTAGCCAGTCGCTCCACCGAATCGTAACTCAGGTGCGCCAAGCGCTTGTGGAACTCCATCAATGTGCCCTACTGCACCTCGCTCGACAACTCCGCGGAGTCCGAGAGCTCCTGGCTCAGGGCAGCCATGATCACGTCCGACGGCAACTCATGCCTTGACGCCACCGTGGCGCGCACGATCAACACGTTGTGCCGCATCTCGACGTCGAACGCCACGCGTCCACCGTCCTTGGCCGCGACGACTCGTTGTCAGGCCCGCTGGGTTAGCTCGTAGCCTCGCTTATCAAGCACTCCGTAGGCGATGAGGTTGTGGACCACGTCCTTCGCGAAGCAGACGTTGGTGAGCTCCACCACTGGCTCTTTGCCGCACGCCTCGACGTGCAGCATCACCTTGCCGCGCTTGGTGATGTTCAGCGCCTCGCCGTTGGGCTGCACGCACTCGTCGTTGCAGTCCTCAACGTCCTCGAGGAACGACTCGTCGTTCACGAGGCGGCGGCTGGACCCACTGTCCAGGATCCAGAGGCCGTCGCCCGTGCTGGGCTTTTCACCGACCGCCAGCGAGAGGTGCTCGCGCTTCTTGAGGTCCGGACACGCTGCGCGCAGGTGCCCCACGCGGCCGCACTCATGGCAGGTCCGCGTCTCCTTGCGCTGGGAGCCGTGCTCCGTCACCGCGTTGACTGCCTCGCGGCCTAGTGACTTGTTCTTGGTCGACTCGGTCTCCCAAGACTGCGCAAAGTGCGCGAGCTCCTTGGCGTGCGCCAGGAAGTCAGTCCTTGACTGGCCCACCTTCGCCATCAGCACAGTGCGCAACTCTGCAGAGGCGTACTGGACGATGTTGGTCAACACCATGTAGTCGCTGTTCCCCGTGGCCTCGGAGATGGCCACGAGGTACATGTAGTTCTGGCCAGGACCTCTTGCTGTCCTTGGCCGCCGTGAACAACTTCATGGCTTGGGCCAGCGTGATGGTCGTCTTGAACGCGTCAAGCATCTTCTCCATCATGTACTGGAGCGACGGGTACTGACTCCACCAAGAGTCGACCTGCTTTTTGTAGTACCTCTCGGCCGTGCCGGACAGGTAGTGACCTAGAAGGTCTACCTTCACGTCCTCGCTCCATGGGAATCCGCACGCGGACTGCCCGAGCTGCACTTGACGCTCGAACCTTCGACACCAGTCGCGAAAGCCTGATCCGAGCCCAACGTAGAGCTCCTTGCCGTCGAACGGCCGGATCGCCAGCTTCTTCTCGCGGGCGTCCGGGTAGCGGAACGCCACGCCCGGTTGCTGCTGGTGCAGCGCGGGTGCCGCTTGCGGCTGTACAGCTGGGCCTGGCCCCGCCGGTGGCTGTGGTGCTCCTTGAGCAGCTTGCCCAACGCGCTCCACCTCGTACAGCCTCTGCAGCTCCGAGATGCCCGGCTCGTGGGCTCCCCAGGGCCGACTCGAACAAGCTCGAGTCCGAGATCGCCTTGGAGGCTTTGCTGGGTTCCAGGTTCTTCTGGATCTGAGTCTGAGACTCCTCCAGCTTGTCCAAGCGGCCGACGACGCTGCGGAGCAGCTTCAGCATCCCCGTCGTCTTGTCGGGCACGACCTCGGTCGTTGTTGCCGCAGCGACGCCCGGACTGCCGTCGCCCCTTGCGCGGGCGAGAGCGGTGCTCTCCTCTCTGTCGCTGGACCCCGTCCTTTCGCGACGTGGCTCCGCTTGCATCGGGCTCAAAACCTGTTAGCAGGTGCGTGTTTCAGGGAAGAAATGAAACTGAGATTCCACAAAGCATGCAAAGTCTCTAGCCTATCCTATACTAACGTTCTGTTCCCTTCGTCATCCAGGTTACAGCTACGCGGCGTATTCCATGGATCCTGACGTCAGATCCACTGGATTTTAACACGCAGAACACCAACCTTGAGCGTTCCTACGATCCTGGAGGAGATTCCCATGACGACAACGTGGTAGTATCGTCTTGTGTGGGCGATCAATGCCCAACGGCGCTACCATCAATATGCTAGATAGGGTCAGCTTAAAACATTTTGATTCTAGTGGGCTTCATACAAATTTGAGGTAGTCAGTCAAATGATCCTTACGATATTTTCGTCGACTACACTATATATCCCCCCACAACCCAAATATCTGCAATGTTTGTTCGAAGAGCCTTGACTGACATGTTAGCGGACCCTGTCAAAAAGAAGAAGTCGCAGACCGGAAGGACCAAATATCAAGTTGTATGATACCAATTGCCAGGCGGTTGTCCATCAGCAGCCCCTTTCGGTGGAGTAATTGGGAGCCTTTCATTACTCGAACTTCGATGTTCGCCACCCTCAGCACGTACAGAACCCGGCCCCCTTTTTCGAGCATGGACAGGAGGGGGCACAGCAGCACACGTACGTCAACTCCTCTCCTCTTTAGCTCAACTAGCTTCCAAGCGACGGAAAATTCGCTGAACTCGTAGTATACGGCCCAGACGCGTTTGTCTGCCTTGCCCATCGTAGTACATATGAGACCCCGTCAAACACTCGGATTCTACTGAACCTAAGTACGTTTTGCGATTTGAGCACACCATCGTAAAGAGGGGCGTCTGCTCTTTCGTTTGATGTGCTTTAGCGCCTATAGCATCGCATATTGGCGGGATGACCGTCTCCCGAAAAAAATATCTCCCCAAAATAATGCAGAACAGCAAAAACTATTTTTGGGTCAATCGAATCGTCTGTGTTCCAGCTTTCTATTGCGCTGCCCCCCGCGCGCTAATTCGGGCTGCTTCCCTTTCTATTTTTGGGTGCAACATCCGATTTTGGATTTTGACAGTATTGGTACGCCAGCTTGTTTTTTTTTTTCAAAAACATTGTAGTTCTTGCTCACTGAATGAATATCTGGTTGGTGACAGCCACGGGCTTGTTCAGTCGAGGTCGACTGGTATAAAAACTCAGACGAGTTTTCCACGCGCTTTGATCTCACCGCGACGGGCGAACTCCCTTCTGTATTACCAGCGACTGAAGAGGAAGCGATAGCGGCACTACGGGGAGTTAAATGTCACGTTGGCATACACGGGAACGACTGCACAGCGAATGCTCCTGCTCATGGCTCATCCGCTGCGCTGCGCGTCAGGTTACCAATGCTGAGGGGTCTTGCTCTGGCCCAACCTCCAGCTGCCACCCTAACTTCCCCTACCAGACCAACCCCGAATTCCGCTCCAGCTCGAAGTCGGTTTCGAGCTGTTGCCCCTCCTCCGGCTCCAGACGAGCATCGCTGAGCATTGCTGGATTGAAGACAATGGCGGCTGGCGGTTATGGAGCAGTGCTTCCGGACGAGACTGAGACGTTGGGAGATGTCCGCTGTCCCGTAAAGCTAACTGACACATTCGGAGTGTCGTCGCAACCTCTTGTGCGCATGAATCTGGACGCAGCGTTGCATACAAAGACCACATCGGTCCAACAAGCATGATACTGAGTTTCAGGACTTGAAACGGACGCTGCGAGTGCCCCCTGAGCATCAGCGCATGCTTGTTTTTGGAATTGAGTGCTGAAGCTGTCGTGAACAAGCTCACTTCTTCTTTTCCGCTCTGAAGCACCCTGCTCAAGTTGAACCTCACTCTAGCCGGCACCGGCAATCAGAGACTCGCGCCATGTTTTGGCGCTATGTTTATCTTGCAGCAGCGTTGGCCTCTGTGGGAACAAGTGTCGACCAAGGAGACAATGTCGGTGTTGATCAAGGCGGCAGTAGCAGTGGTGGCACCAGCTCAACTGTTGGAGACATCAATTCTGGCGATGGAGGGTCCACCGTGTTCTTACCTGCCGGGGACCTACAAAGCCAGCTCTTAAACACGACTGGAGTTGAGCCGGACTCCCTGGTGGCAGTGTCGACCAACTACAGTGCCCTGCATGAAAACTCTCCTGGACTCGGAAATGTGACAGCTCCCAACACGAACGTGTTTGCTTCCATTCTCATCGTACCGGATATGAAGAACAACTCGCAGACCAGCAGCCCGACAGGAGGCTCGTTCGAATCGACTTCAGCTGCTGGGCTATCAGGTCGCACGCAGCTCATGTATAACTGTACTTCAGCGCCGAACCTGTGGAATTTACTGGAAGATCCCAACGTCCTGCAGCTTGAAAATTTTCAGCAACTTCCTCCTGTCGTGGTGAATGACAGCTCAGCAGCTGGAGAAAGTTCCAATGCTTCGGAAGCTCAGCGCGATGTTGTGGCTATCGCCTTAATCAAGGTCGGGAACTGCGCCATCGCCGAGAACTCGTCAGTTGGTCGTCCGGTGCTGGGGAACTCGTTCTTCAATGCAAGGTTTGACAACAGCGAGGTGTATTTCTACACTGTGAATGCCACGATAAGCGCTACAGTCGACACTGCGACCACTTCGTCGCCGCAGAGTTGTGTACTGGAGCTGCAAATGGCCCGCGCCAACCTCACCGAGGTGTATCCAAATTGTCGGATCAGATTCCACTCGACGGACTTGAACAACCTCGGGGGCTCAGGAACAACTTCGGCGAGTGGATCATCGCAACCCAGCGGCGAAGAGGCAGCAAGTCGTCGTCGCCTTGACGCCAGCTCATTTGGCTTCCTGAAGAATCCTTCGTGTATGCACGAGTGTGGAGCTTATGGTTTAGATCCTGATCAGTGCTATGTCTATCTCGGCAAAGTTCTCGGCGTCGACAAGTGGAAAACCGCTCAGTGTACGATCCAGTTCTACGCCAAGAATGCAGGATGCAACAATGAGTGTGGTGACAAGGTCGGGTTCCCGCTGTATGAAGATCCACTCCCCCCCAATCAATGCTATGGCTGCTATATAACGGGATGGTCGTGCGACGATGGGTATTACGCAGCAAATGAAGCTGGCTGCTGTCGTGTGCTGCCTTGCTCACCAATAACCGACACGTCGATGTCCAAGTCAGTTGATCTGACTTGGAATTTAGAAGAGGACAAGGAGACAATCCGAGAACCATCGTACCTGCTCCACGAAAGTGGCGACTGCTCCGATCGCAGTGATCCATCCAGCGACTGCTGCCGCGTCACGTGCGAGAACTGCTTCGTCAAAATCGATCTGGTGTCGCTGTACGCAGACGTGGACGCGTTCGGGCTCGCCGACTACGCAACCGCAGCCGAGATGAAGTTAGTCGGCAAATCAGAGCTCAAGGTTCGGCTTTTCGCGCCCAACGGATGTACGCTTCAAGTGACTGAGAACATCTTCGACGAAGTGGCAACCATCCCACTCGGCACTGGAATTGGTTTGGAGATCCAAGTCGCGCTGGACATTCTACGAAAGCTTACCCTGAAGCCCCATGGATCTGTCGTGGAATTTGGAGCAAGAGCCGAGATTCAAGGTCTCACAGCCGGCAGCGTGAACTCCGAAACCTTCTATGACCTGCAGATGACAAGTGAAGCCCTGAAAGACGTGGCGCAGAGCGGCATCGACATCGAGTTTGAGATTGACGCGATTCCGACAGTGAGGGCGTCCTTGTCGCTTCTCGGCGGTACCGCGAAAATTGGCGTCAAAGCGACGTATGCCTTGTTTTTAGAGCTGGAGGCGGGCATCAAGTTTCCCGATCCGTATCCAGCTTTGTCGACCTCGTCTCTCGATGGCTCATCATTCGTGCACTTGGGTGATTGCAGTGAGCCGCACTTCATGGAGTACAACGGATTTGCGGGTTATGGAGATGTGGCCGTCACAATGCCGATGCAACTCAAGATCCCGTACATCATAACGAAGACTGCTGAACCGACTTTGTTTTCAGCTTACGATCGTCACCGCGTCAGCCTGTTCAGCGGATGCATCACTTCCGTGTACGATGCCCAAGTCTTCCTTTCAGCGGCGCTCAGCACTGTCGGCTCCTTGTCAGAAGAAAAGCAAGCACAACTCAAGAAGATTATCATGTGGGCACTCGGCTTGTCGGAGATTGACCCCAACTTCCTACGGATCAACTCCATTTCCGAGACGACCGGCGAGATCTCGATCCAAATTGCTGTCCCTCCCTCGGTCGCTGAAGTCTACGCAACGGCCGACAGCCTCGAGAATACGTTTTATGAGCGGGCGAGGACATCGAGCTTCGCCAGTGCTGTGAGCTCCTTCGTCGGAATCGGGTTTGCGTCCCAATGCGAAAGCGGCTGGTGGGGGCCTACTTGCACGACGCAGTGCACTTCAACACACTGCAGGGATGGCTCCGCGAACTGTAATGCTGCCGATGGAACTGTCATCTCCTGCAGCTCGTGCGACGATGCCTACTGGGGGTCAACGTGCGAAGATTCCTGTGCTGTACCGGAGCAATGTCAACTCGCGCAATGCGAGCAAGAAAGTGGAGCAACTACTTCGTGTGATTATTCCTGCAACGAGGGCTGGTGGGACTCTGTTTGCGACAATCGATGCACCTCGTCGGGATGCACGTACGGCTCTGCCAGCTGCAACGCCTACAGCGGTATTGCCACTTGGTGCTCTTCCTGTGAAGACGGGTGGTGGGGTCCAATTTGCACTGAGCAATGCAGTTCCCAACACTGCGTGGATGGCTACGCGAGCTGTGACGCTGCCGATGGAACTGTCACCTCCTGCAGCTACTGCGACGATGGCTACTGGGGTTCGACGTGCGAGAGCTCATGCGAATTGCCCATGCACTGCACAAGCACGAGGTGCGATCAGAGTGAGGGGACTGCAACCGAGTGCTTGTCCTGTGACGCTGGATGGGAGGGCGATTTGTGTGCAGCTGAAGAGACCACCGCGCCAACGACGACCGCCAACACTGGTAAAGGAACAAGCAGCGGGAGCGAAAGTGGGTCAAGCGATGCGACCTTGCTGACTACTACATGTAGTCTTGCTGCCTCAACTGCCATTATAGCCCTGTGGTGGCTCAATGAGCACTAAGAAAGCGGTGCTGACTGCATGAAGAAGCTTCATGCAGCTAAGTACTATATCTTCTATTCCACTCATGCACACTAAAACAATACATACTTTCACTCATGCGAATCTGACGGCGCCATCTCTTACGATCCTGGAACCAACATGCGGGTAGTTCCGTGTCATCTCATGGGCATGGAATCCCATGGCCGGCAGCGATCGTGGCGTCGACGGAGTGTTGGCTGTAGCCATTCGGCGTTGGCGGTCAGCTGAATCGTTCTTGCCGGCATGAATTCCAGCAGTACAACGTAAAAGCTTGTGAGCGTAGTGCCCCGTTTGCATCTACCGCGACGCGGGAATACGACATGGAGACCGCTTAGCGGGGACGCCGACCACTGCAACGCTTCATTTTTCCTTTTGCCTCCTGTTTGTCTAAGCACAACCAAAGCTGCAATGCGGCTCCGTCGAGTGTTTGCACTGCAGCTGCTCACTTTACTTGCTGCACCATGCGAGAGTCTCCTCCATCGCCACGTCCTCCATGACCAGCCGGATCCAGAAGCCACACTATCGACGACCTACGACGTCTTGAGGGAGATTTCAACGGGCCTGCACCAGGTTGACAGCGCAGATACAAACGTGTTTGCATCCGTGCTCGTCGCCCCAAAGTCTGCAGTCGATGCCAGCACCCACGTCGCGTACGACTGCACGTCCGCGTCCTCGATCTGGAATCTTCTGCAAGACCCGAGCGTGCTGACGCTGGAGGAATTCAACATCATGGATGGCGAACTCGCCGCTGGAGTTGTCATCTCGGTCACGAACTGCAGTGAAGTGCTGCTTTCGTCGGTGCATCGTGTGGTGGTGGGCAACTCGTTCTTTGGAACTGAAGTTGAGGAATCGCCCACCTACTTTTACGTTGTGAACAGTGCTGTGATGAACGAGTCTGAGAGCCAAGTTGCTAGTTCCAAGACGTCAAGGAAATGCCGTCTGGGGCTCGAGATGGAGCGGGCAACGTTCGCCCAGGTGTATCCGGACTGCCGGATCAAAGTCCATTCGACTGACATGTCAAACCTCATACGAACCGAGTCAATGGACGCGGCTGCTGCGATGGAAGCTCGTCGCAAGCTTGAAGCAAGTTCCTTCGGGTTCGTCAAGGACTCAACCTGCAGCTACGACTGCGGAGAAGACAGAGGCGAGAACGAGATCGACGTGGACAAGTGCTGGGCTAAAGACGACGGCACTTGGACAGAAGTACAGTGCACTCTCCAATTCTACGCGCAGAATAGCAAATGCAGCAGTGAGTGCGGCTACGAAGCAGACGGCGAGACGCTGCTGCCAAGCCAATGCTACGATTGTTCGTCCAGCGATGGCTCGTGCGCGTCCGGGTACAATTCAACCGACGACGGATGCTGTCGAGTGTTGACGTGCGAGGCCGTCGACGGGACGGCGCTGACGAGTCCGGGAACGCTGTCGTGGAACTTGGAGGACGACGGACTCGCCGTGAGCAACGCGAGCTACCCGCTCTTTGAAACGGGGAACTGCTCCGACACGTCCGACCCATCGACGGACTGTTGTCGCATCACGTGTGAGAACTGCTTCCTGAACGTCTCAATCGCGTCGATGTTTGCCGACGTGGAGATCGTCGACAAGTCGTTCGAAAAGGCCATCGAGATGGGGTTAACCGGTAACGCGAACCTGGAGGTGGCCTTGTACGCCCCAAACGGCTGCACTCTGGACGAGACGACGCAGCTGAAGACCAAGAACTTCACCATTCCTCTGGGCGAAACCGGACTCAGTATCAAGCTCGCAATGGGGTTAGATCTGCACAGGAAGTTCTCGCTCCAGCCCCACGGGTCCATCGCAACCATCGGAGCCACCGCTGACGTGGCGAGTCTAACGGCAGGCTCACTGCGGTCCGATCTGTTCCACGACATCCAGATCACGAGCAGCATCTCGAACAAGCTGGCTCAGAGCAGCATCGACTTGGAGATGGAGTTGGAGCTCATCCCGTCCTTCGAAGCCACTCTCTCGCTGTTAAAAGGCCTCGCACAAGTCGGCGTCAAGGCGGAATTCCTCGTGTTTGTGGAGCTCAACAGCACTTTCCAGTTCCCAGAGCCGTTCGACGGTCTCTCGTCCGAGTATCTTGACGATTCGTCTCTCTGGCATGGCGGTGACTGCCGCCTGCCGCACTATATGGAGTACAGCTGCAACGCCGGCTACGGTGAAGTGAATGTCTCCATCCCGCTGTCCGTCTCGATCCCTGTCGTCGGGAATGTAACCAGCGATCTCAAGGTCGTGTCGTCTTCAGACCGGTCCAGCTACAGCCTGTTCAGCGGGTGTGTTGCCACCGCTTATGACGCTGAGATCCTGCTAGCCACCGCTGTCGACGCAGTGTCGTCTCTGTCGGATGAGAAGAAGCAGGCGCTGCAGACCATACTCGTGTGGGTTCTCGGCATGACTGACATTGACCCAGACTTCGTGAACATCACGTCCATCTCAGCTCTTACAGGTGAGATCTCCGTCACGTTGTCGGTGCCGCCCTCTCTGGGCGAGCTGTACCCGAACGCCTCGGACTTTGAAGATGAAGTTTACCGCCGGGCGAGGAACCAGACGTTCAGTAACGCAGTCGCCAACTACGTTGGGCTGGAAGTTGCGGCGCAGTGTGGCGATGGCTCGTGGGGTTCTGAGTGTGACCAGGTTTGCAGCCAAGAACACTGCAGCAGTGGCAACAGCACGTGCAACGCGGTGGACGGATCCGTTCTCTCGTGCGGGTCTTGCGAGGACGGATACTGGGGGCCCATCTGTAACAGCACTTGCCAGATTCCAGACGGCTGTACGAGTGCACGCTGCGACCAAGCAAGTGGGAGTGAGGTCGAGTGTATATTGTGCGATGACGAGGACAGTTCACTATGCGCAGACTCGACATCAGGATCCAACTCTGTGGTCTGGGCTGCAAACTTAGTTGCGACGCTCTTGTGCAGTGGGTTATTTCTCTTAAGCTGAATGAAAGTCGAGTTTTTTAACTCTACTTTTATTCATTTTAAGAAAACTGCCAGGTAAAACTTTCACAAATAGGTTCGATGGTGAATCAACCCCAGGTCCTCCTGCTGTCAAACCTTGGTCAATGAGCTCACGCACGAGCGTATTTTCGACGACGAGAGCCGGCAGTGTCTGAAACGGAGCGAAAACCACGCTGGTCAGTCCCATTTGCACAGGAGTTTTTCTTTTGCTTTTGCGAAACGCACGCGACCACGTGACCTCGGTTCAAATTTCCTGTTGTGACTTGGAAAAGAATACGGCTATCGAGCTATCGATAGCCATTTTGGGATTGCCGATAGCTGTGAAGCACTGCAGGAGCGCAACGACAATACATTCTCGATCACCAAGGTATTTGGCTGCTAGAACAACTCACAAGCAAAAGCTCGGCTCCCCTCCAGTTCGCGTTTCCGAATCCCAACCAAGGCGCTATGCGGCTCATCTACATGATGCTTCTTCTGCTGACCGTATGGGATACCAGCACCGGTCAAGACAGCAGCAGCCACGGAGGAAGCCTGAATGGGAGCGGAAGTCGCGCCATTGTCGACGTCCAGGCTGGTGACAGAGTAACAACTGTGTTTTTGCCAGCGGAAGCCCTGCAAACTCAACTTCTCAACAGCACTGACATCGAACCCGATTCGCTTGTCGCGGTGGGCTCTACCTACGACGTACTGCGCGACAACTCGCCCGGACTGGCGTCCGTCGCTGCTGCAGACGCCAATGTGTACGCGTCCATTCTCATCGTCCCAAGCTTCGGCAACAAGTCTTCAGAAAGCATCGAGACAATCGCAAGCCAGACCGACTTGAGTTCGCCCGATGACCTCTCTCGCCGAACGCAGCTCATGTACAACTGCACGTCGGCAGGGAACCTTTGGAATCTCCTCCAAGATCCCAACGTAGTGGGCCTAGACGAGTTTCAGCTACTCGGGACTGGTGCGAACGCTACCACAACGGAGGAAACTCGAGATATTGTGGCGATGGCCTCGGTTGTGGTGTCGAATTGCTCCATGGCTGAGAACTCGTCAAGCGGTCGACCTGTGGTGGGGAACGCGTTCTTTGGTTCGTCGTACAACGCTTCCCCGGTGTACTTTTACGCGGTAAGCAGCGCAGTTTTGGCAGGCGAATCGTTGCCCGGGGAGTGCGTTTTGCGGCTGGAGATGGCACACGCAAACCTGTCCGAGGTGTTTCCAAACTGCAAGATCAAGCTCCAGTCGACCGACTTAAGCAACCTGATGAGCGGTGGGGAACGAGCGCCGAGGATCAACACATCGGACGCCAGCGCCGATAAAGAGGAGGTTCATCGTCGTCTTGACGCCAGTTCGTTCTCCTTTATCAAGGATCCATCGTGCGTGTACGAATGTGGAGATGGCGGAGTGGATGCAGACCTTTGTCTGGCCCAAGACGGCACGAAGCAGTGCACGATGGAGCTTTATGCCAAGAATGAGCAATGCCTCACCGAGTGCGGAAAGGAGAACGGACTCTACTTTGAGGAGAACCTCCCGGCACTCGCTATCAACCGATGTTACGGCTGCTACTTCCCAGACCAGAGCGATTCCTGCGGAGGCGGCTACGTTATCAGTTCGGGCGAGTGCTGCCAAGCGTTCACATGCGCAACCATTTCTGATCAAAGCCAGCTTCAAAACCAACCGGCAGACATGACGTGGAACTTAAACGAAGACCTGCGCACGATCACCGACCCGGCTTTCCCGTTATACGAAAGTGGGGACTGCTCGGATCTGACCGATCCATCGAGCACCTGCTGCCGCATCACGTGCAACGACTGCTTCCTGAACCTCACCCTCGCGTCGCTTGTCGTAAGCTTTGACACCTACTTTCTCGACACTCGTTCGGTCTCCCAAGCCGAGATGGAGCTCGAGGGGAACTCGAAGCTGAAGGTGACTGCGTTCGCTCCCAACGGCTGCAGCGTGGAAGAAACAGAGAACGTCTTCGACAACAGTTTCATGGTTCACCTCGCTTCGTGGCAGTTTGTTTCACCTCGCTTCGTGGCAGTTTGTCCTCCAAATCCAAAGCGCGCTGGAAATCCGCAAGAAGCTCACTCTGGAGCCACACGGGGCAGCCATCCAAGTGGAGGCGATGTCCGACATCCAACGTCTCGCGGCTGGAGCACAAACTAGCGCAGAAGCTTCCAACTTCTGCTACTCGACAAGATGGACAAGTTGTCCTGGACAGCTGAGCCATACGCTCGGAGACCCACGGTCTCATTGCCGGCTCCATTAATTCAAAGATGAATTGCAAGGCCTCCGAGGGCCTTGTGGAGAACGGGATCGACATCGAGCCGCGATCCCATGAATTGAGGGGATCCCCCTCAATTCGAACTTCGCATTCACTGCTTAACGGGGCTGCTTAGCGGGGCTGTAGAACCTGGAGTCAAGACCAGCTTCTCTCTGTAAACTGCACTTCATGGTGTCAGGTAACGAAGCTCCAACCTGATGTTGTCGTACCGATCGAACCCGCCTCCAGGATTCGAGGCTCCGACCATGCTACCTAAAGGATAGACGCTGCAAGAGCAACTCCCTCGGTTGCTGTCAACTACAGAACGTCGTAGCAAGCACGAGCTGCGAAATTCTCAACAGTTAACTTTTCGAGAGCGAATGATGAGGCCCACGACGATGATTTTTATGTTGTGGCTACGCCTCGGCCGGCCACCTGCAGCGTCGTGGAAGGAGGCCCCCATCTCGTCTTTCTTCTTTCTCTCTTCTTGGCAAATGACAGTCGGACGGACGTTGGTAGTTTCGAGATGGAATCGTGTATTTTCGTCGATGCGATGCAAGAGCACAAGTGCGCAACGAC
>JAABLL010000340.1:0-16502 GCA_012295475.1 Phytophthora gonapodyides | reverse complement strand
CGACGAGAGCTCCAGTCACTCCAACAGCAACCAACGACGAGAACTTGTCGCGCAGCTCGGGACCAGCCATGAACCAGACCAAGAACACAAGAAGAAGCAGTTGAAGCAACCGATGCTGGCACTTCCGAAGCTTCGACATCGATCTTGAATCTCTTGGAACTTGAGCGCTCGTGTTTCTCTGGGGGTTTTGAATTGTGGCGCACAAGATCGACCGTTTGCCGCGAGCAGGAAGTCAAAGCAAGAGGCTGAGCCTCGAAGATCCTAGCTGAAGAGAAGAGCACCGAACAATCAAAGCAATGTTTACCACTTCGAGATCCGAATTTGAAGCCAAACGCATCGCTGTTGAGTGTGTGTCGAAGCTCGAGAGGTCACTTATTCGCGAAGCCCCTTTGAGCAATCGAACTTGTTCTTGGATCTCCCCACCGTGTACTTCTTGTACCATATCTGGAACTTCTCACGGTTGAACGAAGGGCTCGTGAGCATCTTCTTGAGGCTAGCGACAGCGAAATCGTCAGGAATGTCAGCCTTCTTTGCACCGCCAAAAAGGCTCTTGATGCTCCAGCTTCGTTCTTCTTCATGGTCTTCGTGACTTCGGAGCAATCTCTTTTCGGATAGCTCAGTATCTCTCTCACGGAGTACATTCGACGGCGCAACCCTTTGTAGATCAGCTTCCGTAGCGGCGTTGCTACCCGCAATTATGGTCGCCATTGCTGCGAGGACGACAAAACAACCTCGCACAATTGACTCGTTCTTGGTGGTTGAGGAAACCCTGCCAAGAAAGCGAGAATGCACGGAAGAGACTAGCGTACGGTTTGAATGTCGTTGTACAGTAAGTAATCCACGGGTAGTTGTCAAGTGCACGTGCGTTGTACAGGAAGAGGATGCCTTCACTGTAGGCTGGCGTTTGAAGCTTTCGTACCGTCACGTGATCCCTTTTCATGTTTTGCACAGCTTAATCCCAATCTACACGCACCTTCAGTTGATCGTTTGAAAACGATCAAGCTCGCCGCCACTGTACACGGTGCACAGATCACAGCACAGTGCTGATTGTTTGGGGGATTTCCCTTGGCAGTTAATTTTTTACCACCGATACCCCAAACATCCTGGCCAAAAAATGGGAGCCATGCCACGAAATAGGTGATGGTATCCTGCACAGGACACGAAGAATGCATCATTGCGTAACACAACAGCTCAAAAAGAATGCCTTATGTACTCACGTAGTAAAAAGTAAATGGCGAGCTCTGTAAGTGTGCTAACAAGCTCAACTGTTTGTTGAAGTCCAAACTCTAGGCACTGTCGTAAAATACAAAGTGAAGGCAATCCAGTCGTCGTCGGTGCTTGCTTTGGTTTCGACCTCGAGTTGCAGCACCTACTGTGCAACTACTTGCTGGTCTGCTTCAAATCTGCTCAGGTTGTATTGCCGTTCTAAGGAAACGATGAAAGTTTATTACTCACTCTATCGTTTTAGCTGGTACGCCGGAGGGTGTTGAGAAACTCTTGAAGCATGTTTGCGTAAGGGATGTTATCCCGCTTGTTGAGGTCCAGCGTTTTCAGGATCTTCTCCGTCTTGTACGT
Organism: Phytophthora gonapodyides; assembly: GCA_012295475.1. Lineage (NCBI taxonomy): Eukaryota > Oomycota > Peronosporomycetes > Peronosporales > Peronosporaceae > Phytophthora > Phytophthora gonapodyides. The sequence continues at coordinate 14,927 of JAABLL010000340.1, read as the reverse complement.
GCTCCACTTCTTAAACATCTCGCGCTTGAACGCTGGGTTTGCCAGCATCTTGTCCAAAGTCGCCTTGGCGAAATCATCTACCACTGCTGCACTTGCTGTAGCCCTTTTCAGCTGCAGCAACTTCAAGAGGCTGTCCACGTTGAGGGTCCTCTCTTCGTCGGCGGTTGTCGTCCGTAGTCCGCGTACGAACTTGGTGCCGCTGTTGACATCAACATTCCCAATGTCGTTGGAGTTCCCGGGTGTGTCCACTACTGACGCAGCATCGCAGCTTGAGATGATCGTGGCAGCAACCAGTACCAGCACGTAGCTTGAGCGCATGGTCGAGTTTTGAACAGTTGGGATTCTCGTCACCGAGGCTTGGGTGCTGGAACGCGAGTTGGGAAGTGCGGTGCTCCGTAGAGATAGATCCACACAGTGCAGAACTCCGACGAGGTCAAGAAAGATCAGAGATTTGCATGGGGTCCGAATCTACAGTGAGGAAGATCTCAAAATGAAAGGCTGAGAACTTGATGCTGTAGGTCGTAGTCAATTCAACTCCATGGTAAAATGGCCAAGGAGAGAGGAGATCTAGTCGAAGGTAGAGCGTGATCGCTTGAGCTAACAGCCGCATGAAACACTGCGTGTTTAAATGCCTGGGAAGACACCACTGCCGTTTCTCGAGCCGGTCCCCTGCTCGAGAGGAGCAGTTTGCACATCCGAACAGCAAAGCTCCCGCACGGGAAGGCTCTGTTTCCAGTCAACGAGTTGTTGCTGCATTGACGACCCGGTGTGTACATGTTGAAGACTCTTCACGCTGACAGTGCCCGTGATCTGCTGCAGCTCTCTGTAGAGAGGTCTTCTTGTCGGAATGATAGGATACGACGAAGTGTATTAGTACCAGCTTGGCAAGGCAAAGTGATCTCCATGAGTGATAATTAGTTGCTGTATTCCTTCCGTTTGCAGCGGGTGCTTACATAAAATAATAGCGGGGCTCTCGACGTTTGCCGCTCGCTATTCTCCTCGATGCCTTGAGGTGGGACGCCAGGGCTGCAGCCACCCCAGCTTCCTCTCCTCTGGCCACGGGGACATTCGTACGGCCGACCGTGTCTAACGCTGGCCTGCCGTCAATGGGGGGTACTAAGACTGGACGTGGACTCATAACTCGACGCTCTGCAGATGACGGAGCTCCTTGGCGTACTGCGGCGTGTGCATGGACGACGACAAGCTCGTCGTCGACTTCTCCATCTTGCGCTCGTTCTGCTGCATCTGCAGGCCCGTCGTGTACGACTGAGACAGCAGATCCACCAGCTGGTCGTGGAGCTGACCGGTCTGGCTGTGGGCGAGCTGCGCGCGCTCCTGGGTCCGCGTCCACAGGTCTTCCAGCAACGCGCTCACCTGCTCGGCCAAGTCCTTCAGGAACGAGCGCTGCCTCGCCGACACTGCGGCGCGGGGCTGCGCGTCCGCCACGATGAGTGCGCCCAGCACAATCCCGTCGCGCGCCCGGAACGGCACGCCCATGACGAAGCGCAGGTGCGGAGCTTCCGTCACGAACACGTTCGTGGACAGCACGTCGTCTTGCAGCGCGTCCAGCACCGTCACGACCTCGCTGTCGTCGTCCTCGTCGTCAATGCTGATGTCCTGGACAGTAGCCGCCTTGCGGGCAGGAAAGCGACGCATGATCTCCGCTGTGAGCGAGTGCGAGATCGGAATCTCGCTGAGGTCGCGGGTGGCCGCCAGGCCGAAGCTCGACTTGATGAACTCCCGCTGCGCGTCGACGAAGCTGATGGTGGACAGCGAGCAGCTCGAGTGCTGCGCCGCCTGCTTGGCCACGAGGTCGTAGATGTGCTCCTTGCCCGAGTCCAGGATGCCGTACTCGGCGAGTCGATCCGCGCGCTCTTCCGCCAACGACGAGCCCACGCGAGACCTGCCCAGCACCACGTCCGTGTCGATCTCCTCCACGATCTCGTCGTCGTAGTCTTCGTCGCCCTCTTCCAGCTCGTCCAGGCCCCGGTAGTCCTGCAGGTTGAGGTCCTGCAGCTTAAAGTCCAGCCCGACGTTCGAGTCGTGGAACTCCATGCCGTCGTCCTCGTCGGCTTCGTCCAGCTCGCGCAAGTCGAAGTCGCAGATGTCCTCGTCTTCTTCGTCCTCGTTCTCCTCCTCGCCGATGCCGCCCAGATCCTCGCGGTCCGAGTCCGGATCGGCCTCCGAGTCGTCGAAGTCGTACTTGCCCGTGAAGCGCCCCGCACCGGGCAGGCCGCCCTTGAGCGACAGGTCGAACTCCGAGTCGTGGAAGTCCATGAGCGACAGCTCCGAGAAGCGCTTGTAGAACTGGTCGCTCTGCATCACCACGCTGCTGGGCGACGACGGAGAGGACGAGCACACCGACGTCACGTCCACTTCGATGGCGTCGATGTCCACCGTGTGCACGGGCTCGGGCTCCTTCTCCACCTCCCGCGAGGCCNAGTCCATGAGCGACAGCTCCGAGAAGCGCTTGTAGAACTGGTCGCTCTGCATCACCACGCTGCTGGGCGACGACGGAGAGGACGAGCACACCGACGTCACGTCCACTTCGATGGCGTCGATGTCCACCGTGTGCACGCGCTCGTCGTCCGCCTCGGGCTCCTTCTCCACCTCCCGCGAGGCCGCTCGAACCACTTCCACCACTTTCTCGGCTCTCTCCGAGTCGCTGTCGTCGTCTTTGCCTTCCACGTCGTTCCCTTCCACGTCGTTCTCGCTCTCGTAGTCGAAGCGACTGCCGCGCGAGCTGCTCACCGTCGTGGCGTTGCTGGCGTTGCTCTGCTTGTAGAAGCTGCCGCCCAGGCTGCTGCCGCTGATGCTGAGCGTCTTGGAGCTGCCGCTCTTGCCGAACGCGCCCAGGCCGCGGCTGCTGTTGAAGCTGCTCACTGTACTGCCCGACATGTTGGAGTACGTCCGGTCTCCTCCGCCGGTCGACGCCTGGGACGACAGCAGCCCCCGCGAGTCGTAGAAGTCGGAGCTGTCTCCACTGCTGGAGTTCGTCGACGGTGGACGGCTGTACTCGTCGTCCTCCTCGGGGCTCCGTGCCGGCGCGCCGCCGCTGCCGAGCCGCCGCCGCAGGGCGCTGATCCCGTTCACCGGCGTCCTGGGCGGCTGACTCGCTCCTGATACCTGAAGGGGGCTCATGCGGCCTCTGCTCTGCCTCTGGCTCTCGTCCGCGCCTCGCACGCACGTGACGCAGATGCGGAACGGACACTTGCCGGCCTTGCCCAGCTTGATCTGGTGCACTTCCGAGCACTTGGAGCACGCCACGTCGCCGCAGAGGCGGCAGTGGTGCTTCCTCCTGGACATGGAGAACTTGCCCTGACACGCCGAGCAGCTCTTGCGGGCCTTGGCCCAGTTCTCGGACGTCAGGAAGGGCGACTCGCGCAGCCGCATGACCAGCAGCGCCGTCTCCAACTGCTGGAAAGCCGTCAAGTACCCGAGCATGTTCTGCCTCCTGGTGGCTGTGATGCCGTTGGCGTCGTAAGAGCTCAACTTGACGAGCACTTCCAGCATGTTTTCCCCAGCCACCGACGTCGCCACGGGGTACACGACCAGCCCGGAAAACTGCACGAGCGCGCGCGCAGTGACCGAAAAGTTGGCTTGTTGTGACGCCGACGACGACTTGGCCGAGGCCGCGGCGGACGTGACGATGGGCTTGCAGTAGCGCGTTACTGCGGGGTCCTCGATCGAGTGCTGCGAGATGATGCCGACGCGCTGGTCGTCCAGGTCCTGCGCCTGGTTGTGCGCCATGGGGCCGCGGATTTGCGCGCGGCGGACGGTGGCGTACTCGGCCAAGCAGAGCGTGAGGCCGTCCTCTTGTGCACTCTCGGCGCCCTTGTGGCCTTTGCTACTGTGTAGTCTGGCCTGCTGACGCTCCCGGTGCCTGTTCTTGCCGCCGAACTTGAGCGAATTGGCGGCGGCGCTGGCGTTGAGCGAAGCGCCCGAGTTGGTGCGCGCCTGTCGACCTTTGATGGACACGTACTTGACGGCGAACTGCTCGGTCTCGGCGCCGCTGGAGCGCGAGTCGGAGCTCACGGACGACGAGCTGCTGGAAGCGCGACCACGGGGCAGGCTACCGAAGCTCGTGAACACGTCGGCCAGCTGCACGCGGTCCTCGAAAAGCGCGGCCTGCACGTTCTGGAACGTGTCGCGTCGCGGCGACGCCATTAGCCGCATGAAATCGTCCAGAGACGACCGCACGCGCGTACAAGCCAGCATGGTGTGCATGTGCTGCGGGAGCTGAGCCGGGTCGGCCGGCGTCATGCTGGACACGCGGTCCGCCGAGTCCGCGCGCAGCTCGTACACGTTGAGAGCGCCGCGGGACGTGACGAACTGCCACTTGTCGGCGTCCGCCACGGCGTCCACCAGCAGCGCGGCCGCGTTGGCGCGCGCGTCCTGCAGGAGAGCGTCTTGCTGGCTGTCGCTGAACTGGAGGTACGCGTCGGGCGTGACGCTGTTGGCCCAAGGGGAATCGGACGCAGTTTCGCTGGGGCGCGACGCGGTGGACGCCGCCTTGTGCTGTCGGTGTCGCGGCCGGTAGAGCGACCCGTAGTTGACCATACGAGCGGATCCACTCAGTGGACGCGAGTGAATAACCTGTGCTGAAGGAGATACTTTCCTCTGAGCTGGAAAGTGGCGAGGGCCTTCGGCTGCGAGGGAGGTCGGAAACTGAGCGCCAGCGCGGCAAAGCGGCAAAAGCGGCAAGGGGAGGCCAACGCGGCGACGCAAAATTGACTTGACCTCAGTATGCGGGAAAGGCAGGCTGGCACAAGGGGTGCACGAGAAAGGCCGAAGCGATGGGCAACGAGACCCTTTTCCAGCGTGCGATTTGCAACTTGCAANTTGCAAGAGAGGAAGGCGGGCGCCCAGATCCTCGCTGCTCTAAATCATCTCGAGGGCGGCGCTGAACGAACTTTTCAAACGTTTCGGGCGAGGCTTCAAGGTGTTCGAGTGCTGGCTTTTGTGGCTAGCCCGTATCTACCTGGACTCGCTCACCAAAGCGGAGCGGAGACTGTAAGCAACATGTGCAACAAGCAAGAAATGAGCAGGCACCAGCTGTCGCCGGTGAAGTCAGCCCGGTATCACCGCTTATTTACTCGCAGGCATTGCCGCTCCGGCCGCCGTCATCGCCCCAGCTCGTCGCGATCGCGGCCCATTTTGCGGCGATTGCTTACCGGTACTTTTGCGCCAACTCGCCAGAGACCCGCCGAAAGCGCCCAGTTCTCACAATGCGGCGAGGCTGCTGCTCGTCGCGCGCTCTCGCTCTCGTTGGCCTTCCGGACTGAGCCTTTCACGCTCTCTCGGTCGTGGTTTGTGGCCCCGTGGCGCTGACGGCGATGCCTTGAGAGGCCCTACGAGTCGGCTACGACAGGACTCGCTTCAAGAGCTCCACGTGGATGGATGGATAGCCGACGGCCCGAGACAACCGTATGCATTGTCGTCGTTCTCCTAGCGAATGCTCTTCTACTGAGCAGGCAGCAGCCACTTGCGGATGGTGTCGAGGCAATTCGTGGCCCCCCACCGCGCCGGAGCCGAACGGCCGAGCGGCCGGAGCGGCGTTGAAGTGCAGACCAGCGTTGCCCTCGCCTCGGTTGAGACCACACGACGGTCCCACGTGCAGAAGGGACTTGCACAATGCACGTGATGAAGTTACGATGGGCGAGGGCGGACCACCCGCACCGGCGCATTGTCGTCTGCAGACTGCAGCGCCAGAACGCCTTTATTGCGGTGCAATTTTTGGCTCCGGTCTGTCCGTCTGCCGCCAGCATTAATACGTGCATGCCCACCGCAATGGCATCAAGCACGGCCTCTGGAGGCTCCGCCGTCAAGGAGGCAAATCGCAATGGAGTTGCTCCCTTCAGCAAGGTGACACCGCGGGGGAGCGCGCATCGCGAGCGAGTACACCGTCAGACTTGCAATCAGACGCATGACCACGGAATGTTGCTCCAAGCACGGGCGACATTGAGGCGACACGCACCAAGCTGAAGTCGAAGTGGAAATGCTCACCAAGTCTGCTTGGCACAAGATGTGTCCGGCCCCGACATCGACATCGCCACCAACACCGCCGCACGCCGTGAACAGGATTTTTCGCCGTGTATTTCAGAGCACGCAAGCCACGTCCGTCGTGTCGTCGCAGTGTGGTGTGGTGATCCATCGAGTGACTATCGCGCTCTGGAGCAGTCTGTGTGGGGCGGTTCAGGCACGACGTGTCTGTTGTAGAGCAGATAAAGTTCTCACGCCTGGTCGATGGACTCGATGGTCTCGACTGCGGGGCGTTGAAACGCCCTACGCAAGGCCTATTCTAAGCTATGGGTTCTGAAAGAAGCGAGCGCAATGCGGATAGGCCTGGTGCTCGGGCTGGACGGCGTCGGCAAGACGCTGCTGCTGCGGCAGCTCACGGCGCAGCTCGTGCGCAAGCAGAAGACCGTGGTAGAACGCATCGTGGCCTTCGCGGCGAAGCCCTGCGGCAGCAACAACACAGACAAGGACGACGAGTGTGGCGCCAAGGACGGAGACTACGTCGTCGACCCCAACACGCAGCCGAGCGTGGGCGTCGAGCACTGGACGCTGCCGCTCGATGGAGGCAAGACCTGCATGCTGCGCGAAGTCGGCGGCCAGTTATTGCCGATGTGGGCGTCGTACTTCGAGTCCTGCCACTTTTGGCTCTTCCTGGTCGACGCCAGCAACGCCACGCAGCTTGCGGCGTCTGCCATCGAGTTCTTCGCCGTGCTGGGCGTGGACGATATGCGTCGCAAGCCCAAGTTGCTAGTCGTCAACCACATCGACGCGGGTTTTGTGGTCGACGACGCCGTCCTGCAGACCTACCTTTGCCTTGACCGGCTCGTGGCCGAGCCAGACAGCGGCCCCGTGCAGATCATCAAGACCAGCGCTCTCACTGGGGAGAACATCGAGCAGATCCTCAAGTGGCTCGGCCAAGCCGTCAGCAGCGGCCTCTTTTCCGGTAACAACCATCCAGGCATGACACTCAGTGGACTCAGCGGGCTCAGTGGTCGGTATCGGACGGCAGGGCGACAGAACTCGGCAGGCGACATCCGCGTTCACCCCGTCGCTGAAGGGTAGCAGTCGATTAATGCAAGTTTGCACGTTGGCATGTATTGTGCCTTGGTTAGTTCCGCTCGCCCTCGTGGCAGTAAGGGTACACGTCGGCGAGTGTGGCGTTGGTGGCCAAGTTGGCTTCGGCAGGCTGGAAGAGACGAAAGTGCTGCAGGTCCCTGGTAATGTTGCCAGCCGCGATTGAAGCGCAGTAGATGCCCAGCACGAAGCTGCTGATGATCGTCAAGTAGCACACGGCGCGGTCGCATTTGCCCCTGAACGTGTGGGTGGCGATCGGGTGCACACGCAGGTAGCACAGGCACGGCATGATCATACACGAGACCGTGACGGCCGTGGCTCCGATGAAGCTCAAGATGTCCATGATCGAAGACTGGAACATGACAGCTAGGAAGGCTTGCGACCACACTGTGATCGTACGGATCAAGCCACTGCACACCCGATCCGAGGCGGTATATGCCTCCCCGACGTACAGCTGCTCACCGTTGTCGCTCGGAGGTGGCGACGTCGTCTCGAAGTACGGGGTGCTGCTGCCGTAAAGGAAGCCTTCCTCTTCAATTACGGGGATACTCGTCATCTTCGGCGGGGTAAGCGCACCGATGGCACCTGTGTTCGCAACGATCGGCTTGCTCTGACCCGATGTAGCGGCAGCTTTCGCCGCTCGAAGGCTCAGAGTTTGTTGCAGCACCTCGTGATCTGCGTCCTTGCCCAGGATGTAGCGCTCCATGTCGAACAAAGTCGGATTGAGCAGCAGTGGGAATGCGATCGTGACGTGAAGCAGCATCAACGCCGAAGCGATCTTCCGCGACTGACTCGCTTCGGGCAGCTGATCGAGCAACGTCGCCGGCGCAGTGCAGCCAAACTGGTAGTACGTCACGACCCCAATGAGCATGTAGATGGACGTGATGAAGAGCAGCGTGAGTGACACCAGGTTGGCCAGCCGAGCTGGGTCCGTGTGCTGTCGTTGGATGGGAGCGACGATGATCGCCGTGCCCGTGGCGAACAAAATGGTGCCGAAAGTCAGCACTGCGTTGTCAGTTTGGATCTGGGTCTCTCGTGGCGACGGCTGGAGGTTCTGGAGGCTGTAGCCGATGCAGATAGCGTCCGCGAGCACGGCAGCGATGCCGCCTATGTAGGCCAACGGGGCGGCTGCTTTGAGTGTCGGGATCAAGATCACGGGAAGCACGAAAAGGCTCATGGCGATGATCCAGTGCGTGGGGGTCCACAGCTCGCCAGCTACGGTGCCCTCAAAGAGGCACGGGAGCAGGATAGTGCCGCCCAGGATGAGGAAGGCGACGGGGCTCAGGAAGCAGCAGCCCCACTCCGATAGCAGCACCACGCGGCGACCGACCTTCCCGAATGCGAAGTAGCCGAGGTCGCTGAAAGTCCGCACGTTCACGGGCGCCACCATCAGCGCTTTGCTTACAGCAACACTGCAATAGAGAGGAAGACGAGGATTCGGGTCAATAGGGGGCTCAGGTGGTTATCGTTGAAGTGTCCCTAGCACCTTGCGTGGAGGTTGCAGGCCGAGATGAAGTAGACGCCCATGGCGGCCAGCACGGGCCCCGCAGCTGCGAAGATGGAGCCGAAGCTCATGGAGCCCACGCCGAAGGTGGCGCAGAACAGCAGCGCCACACACAGGACGTCGTCGCTCCCGGACATGGCGACCAGTGAAGCTTTGGGGCAAGATGATGAGGATCGCGACCTTTCAGTGTCGTAATTAAGCGAGAGTCACGGTACTGTATGCAGTCGGCCTTGGTTGGAGTAATGGAAGGAGCTCCACCGTCAGCACCAGGGTTTTCCACTGCTGGCAGAGCTAGAAGAGAAGTTGCTGCTTGGATTGATCCCTCTAGTTCTTCTCCCTGTTCTGCTCGTGCAGATGCACATGCCGTCTTCCTCGATGTTCCGGGTGCTGCAATTGGCGGCTATGATGGTAGTACGTCGCCTAGGTTGGCGATGGCAGACATCGCCACAGTCTCACCGCTGGAGCGGACGGCCGGTGGACAAGAACGAATCGAGCTTCAGCGGGGCCAGTTGGCCAAAAGTTACGGTCGCCGGCTGGACGCCGTCTTCAGATGCATTTTCCGCGTCATCGCGATCCCTTGCGAGTTCCGCGGAGCTCGAAAGGCTCAAACGGCTTACGAGCATCGGTGCAGTCGTCCTTGAGTGATTGAAGTGGTCAAAGGTTAGCGGCATCGTCGAGCCCTGTATAGATGGATGGTCTCGAGCCACAGGGTGCGCCGCTGCTGGATGCTTGTCAGCGGAGTGCCTGCACGACCACCTGAATCTAAGTGCGCTTTTTCGCCTGAAGTGCGGTACGTACCTATTCAAGCCAATCGTGAACCGGCACCTTTTCGCTAGTAGGTCCGCGTCGGCTGGCGACGTCACCGAAGCTCGCCGAATTCCGAGACCAGCTCAAACCCGGACCATACAAAGCTTCATATACCGACCGACCGGGAACGGTCGGGAATGCAGACGAAATCTCCCCCTAACCCGCGCATCGCGAAGCCACTCATCGTCACTATTTCGAGAGGAAATGGCATTCAAGTGAGGGCACAAATTCCCGACCGACCGGCACCTCTGCTGATCTCTCCACATACTTTCCTCAAGTGACCCGGCCATACTTAAATCGACCGACCGCCGGCCGTTACGAAAAAATGCGCCGATGCCGGAAGCCCGGCGACTTCGCTGCTCACAGCGCAGGGCCGATTCCAAACTGCATTTCCGATTTTACGAGCCATCGCTCAGGTTGATTCTTGTCCGCCAGCCCCACCCAACGCAATGCACCACTGCCCCGCCATGGACTCCCAGTCGTCATCCGCCCTCTTCTCCACCTCCGTCGCGACCCCCACGCGCGTCAGCCACAAGCGGCGGCGCAGCGCCATGACGAGCCCCGCACAGCGCCAAGAGTCCGCCACCAACTGCAGCCTCAGCGCTGCCGAGAGCTGCTGCACCACTTCGGGCGAGAGCTCGGGCGACGAGAGCGACGCCACGGCCTTCGAGCTCGAAGAGCTGGAGGAGCAGGTGCAAGATGCCAAGCGACGACGCCGAGCCGACCTGGACGGCATCAAGAAATCCGTGCGGCAGATGGAGGCGCAGGTCGTGAATGCGTCCGCGCAGCTTCGAGATCTCGCGGCCATGGTGGCGCAGGTCGTGGCACGGCGTCAGCAGCAGCAGCAGCTCCCATTCCAGCTCGCTTAGAGATGCGCCGCGCCATTTCCTCCACGCGCCGCGCGCAACTAGTTTATAGCGACCAGGCGATGGCGGCCCAGCTTCGTCGCTGGCCGCCAGACTTCGTCGCCGTTCCTGCCCAGTCCATATCCCGTTAAATGATAATTTGAATGTCGTTCCCTTCATTCCGTCTTGACACGCGTGAAGCATAGCCTCCGCTTGGCCCCATCGTCGGGATGGCGTTGCCCGCATGGAAGTCTAGCGCTGTTGCTGCCAGGGTACATGTAGGCGCCTGTGCTAGCGCAGGCAACAGGCGCGCCGTCGTCGACATCTTCACTCGTGAAAGCCGCTGACGCGACGAACGGTGAAGAAGCGGCGACCAGCGAAATCGCCGAGCTTCCAGCGCTGGTGCGCCGGTCGGTTTCGGGACCATGAAAGCTCTTGGCCTGAGTATGGTCTGATCCCATTGGCGGCTTCGGCCGGTCGGTGAATCCCGTCGTGTTTGTTCCGTCGTGTTCTTTTGGTGTGCAGACACTAATTAGGGTGTGGCACGTAACTGAAGACTTCAACGACCGGGATGAGTCATCCTTGCCTCCTGACCCACAACAAGCAAGCAAGCAATGCCCCCCCCCCCCCCATGCCTGCCAATGTGGCAGTCATTGCCTCAAGGTCTTCTACAGCAACAGCTAAATGTACATGTAATACACGTAGCTTTATTCACTCCAACGCCAATCCGCGTTCCTTTCGCTAGTAGCAACTGGCGTACACTCGGTATGAACACCGTCCGTGACAGCTCTTTCTCTCGGCTACTTCTGCAGCACGAGTATTCGGTACCGCTCCTTCCTCTTCTTGGTGAGGTCCATGGCCAGCCCCGAGCCGAGCGTCTGCAGTATCGACCGGTGTTTCCGCAGCTCGCGCGTGGTCTGCTCCCACCGACGGAATGCCGGTCTCAGCTGCCTCGTCCGCACCGTGTGCAGGAACGTCAAGAAGATGGCTCGATGCCGCTCGTAGACAGCGACCTCTTGCCACTTCTCGACAGCCATCGACAGCGTGCGCAGCAGGAACTTCTTCATCAGCCGCTTCGACGCAAGCTGCACGCGGCGCTGCTCCTCCGTTAGCAAGTACCGCAGCGCGTAGTCGGCCGCTTCGGCCACGTCGCTGCTCTTCCAGTCCGCAATCACACCTTTCAGCGTCTCCACCAGGTGTGTACTGGCGTCCAGCTCGTTGCGGGTCTCTTCTCCGACGTGGATAGCGTGCAGGTGCTCCAAATGCTTCTCCGCCGCGACGAGAGAGAGCTCCAGCTCATGCAGTCTGGACAGGAAGTGCACCCGGCATTCGCACACGCTGTCGACGAGTTTGAGCGACGAAATCTCGGCTTCAAGCTGCGGTCGCGTCGTCGCCTCATCGAGACCGTAGGAGACGTTGCCCGTGGTGATCAACGCCCAGTACAGAACGCGAGATTCCTGGCGATGCTCAAGCAGCACGCGCTGCAATAAAGCCAAGCCATTCGCTTCTACAATTTCCAACTTGACGCTTGCTGGTTGGGAAATAATCGATAGAGAAAATGTTAGTTTTTCTACAAGAAACCTGCAGACCACGACGCGATCTCACCGTTCTCGTATGAAAACGCTGCCAAGATATAGCAGCATTCGCCCGCCACAGCAGCTTCGTGGCGATACAATTCGCGCGTCAAGAACGAGAGCACCAACGCAACACCCGAGCACGATTCAAACACAAGCTTGGCCGCCCCGTTCTCCCTCAGAACCGTGCCGATAAGCTCAAGACACAAAAGCGGGATCTCCAGCTCGGGCCCCGAGTCTTTCTTCTCGCCAATGTTGTCACCGTCTTCGTTAGGGAAGGTATGCGAGCGGAGCAGGCCGCACAATACTTCAAAGCGAGACGTTTCGGTCATGAATCGCTGCGTACTCTTTTGCAGACGTGTGAGCTTGAGCAGGAGCCGCAGAATGAGTGCGACGGTAGCTTTCTCGTCTGGAAACCACGCCATGGAGCTCAGAAACACGTCCAAGCCTCGACAATCCACGAGTTCCTGCTCAAACTTCAGTTGATTCGACACCCCAGGCTTGCCCCGGTCTCCGCGGACTCCATCCATCTGGACTTCCCACTCCACTTGATCCGCTTCCTCGTGCTTTTCAAGCTGCGCGAAGATCCATTGGACACTGCGAAACTGCGTCTGCGCGTCACCTTGTTGCTGCTGCATCCGTTTGACAGCTTCCTTCACGCTCGTGCAGTGCCGTAGTCTCCACGCCAGCGACACTTGCTGCAGCGTGATGAACCTCACAGCGGAGCTCCATCGACTCTTCTTCATTCGGTTCACGGCTCGACAGCGCAACGAGTACATGGTGCTGCACCGAAGATCGTCGACGTGGTGACTCGTTCGTGGGCCGCTGTAAACCTTCTCAAAAGGTTCGTGGCGCAGCGTGTCGAGGGATTCATGGCGGCAGATTTCAAGCTCGAACTCGACAGGCAGGCCGTGCAAAGGCGTCCAGTCTCTTGGGAGCTGCCAGTACACTTGCACCCCGGTGGAGGCCACACAAGAGGTCAAGATGAACGGCTCTGGGGGTGCTGAACGAGACAAGCCACGGTGTTAGCCGTCGCATGAGGATACGCAGTCAACTCAAGCTGGTGCGACGTACTTACGAGCACGAGAGCAGCACTTAAGATGGGCTTGATGCACCAGCACGACGTCGGTGCCTCCTTCGCGGCAGCAAACGGGTGGATGCCTACGAGTTTGCCACCGCGCGTGAATACCCCGCAACCTGCGGCCCCCGTCTCCATGACGCGATCGTAGTGCAAATGCTGCGGGTTGATCGAGTTCGGCACGAGTTTGGCGAGCTGGCGGTGGTGCAGCACCTGCAGCTTCCCGTGTGGATGGCCCACGACTTCAAGGTGATCGCCTAAATGCAAGCTCTCGGTCTCCCCACAGCCCAGTTTGCGGTCGTTCATCTCGAAGCGGAGCGGCTGGACGTTGGACCCTGCAGCGATCAAGAACTGGCCTTCGTTCAGCGCACAGAGCGCGAAGTCGAACTGTGGCTTGCGAGTCTTCTTCTTTGGCGACTGAGGCTGTGGTGGAGGAGCTCCGGTTGGAAGAGGCTGCAGTCGAGCAGCGACGGCTTCGGGCATCTTGATACCAGCGAAGAGAGCGTCAGCAGCAAGCAACACGGGGAAAGCCACTCGTTCGTCGGCGTAGTTGCACACGGCGCGAGCGGATCGGGCGGTGTCTGCATCAGCCAGCGTCTTGCCGTCAGCCAGGACGCACAAGATGCCACAGAACTGACCGATGACCCCGGAGCCGTGCGGGTTCCCGTCCGAGGAGATCTTGCACACCGCTTTGCGGAAGTAAAAGGGCTCGATCTCCAGGTCGTCGTCGGCCACATTGACGGTCCTCAACGCGTCCCGCTTTGCAGCGATGTTGCCGGCGGTGCCGGGTCGTCGGCGGAAGAACGGCGGCTTCTGCTCGGACCGCTCGCCCGTGCGCGTGTTGAGGTAGTAGAACACGCGCGCGTCCGGGTCGAAGAGCTTCATGTAGTTCTCGCGCACGAGCTGTCGGATGGTCTTCTTGGCCAGGAAAGCTCGCGCGACGCGCTGGATGCGCTGCGCCGCCTCCTTGGGGGCCAGCTCAACCCTGCCTCGAGCGATGTTGTGGTCTCCAGGCAGGAAGCGGGCGAGCAACAGCGGCTTCTCCCACGTGCTGACGCTGGTCAGCGTGTTGACGTAGAAGTGCTGCTTGCGAATGGGGTCGTAGTGCTTCTCGTAGACGCTGAGCAGCAGCTTGGCCATGCGCTGGCGACTGAGAAAGGCCCGCAACTGGTTCTGCAGCACTCGAGCCGCACAGTCCTCTTCGTGCGCTCTCCATTCATCTACCAGCGACGTCTTGGCGTCGGAAGAAGCGCCCACGGTTGTCTTCCGTCTCACCGAGCCATTGGCTCCACCACGACCGCCTCCTCGTCTTGCAGCTCCACGCATTGCTCGCTCCTGTCACCTGCTCGTGCCAAAAGACAACAAGAATGTCGAGTGCGTAGCTGCAACGCTTCAAGATCAGCGCGACTGCTTGATCGAAAGGATTCCAAGGGGACTCGAATGGCATCGGCGTGTTGGACATGTTACCTTGCTGGGTGAGCATGCTAGCGAGATAGTTAGGCGGTGGGCAGGAGCTCAACGCGCTGTATCCGGCGCTCGACGGTGTCCAGCTGCTTGCGCAGCGAGCGACGTCGACCCTTGCGGCCACGACCTTGCTCGCTTGACAGCGAGGCCTGTAGCTCCTGCTTGCGGTCGTGCAAGTTTTCCAGCGTGCCGGAGACCAGCGGTAAGTGCTCGTCGCAGAAGACGTCGTCGTCGGTCTCCCCGTGAGCTTCCGCCTGCGTGCGGCACGACTTACAGAGCAACACGTGCATGCGACAGTAAGCGCAGCGCGTGCCCGAGAGCGTGTCGTGTGGCACATTGCAGCGCTCGCATTGGCCCGTGATCGACGGGTCGTCGGACGCCACCGTCACGCGCTGGTCGAAGACGAAGTTCTTGCCCTGGAAGAGGCCGCCGCCGTCCGGGAAGCGCTCCAGGTAGCGGTGGATGCCTCCTTCGAGCTGGAAGACATTCTCGAGCCCCAAGTGCTTGAGGTAGGCCGACGCCTTCTCGCAGCGGATGCCGCCCGTGCAGTACATGAGCACCTT
>JAABLL010000338.1:0-10612 GCA_012295475.1 Phytophthora gonapodyides | reverse complement strand
GTGGCTTCCTGGTTGCGGAAGTTCTGCTCCATCTGCGTGTACAGCGCGTACTTGTACATGGGCAACGGGTAGAACGAGATCTCGAGCGGCAAGGCCGTCAGCGTGTCGTTCACGGGGACCAACTGCTCCTCCAGCAGCCAGAACTCGTTGATGAACAGCACGGGCGAGTAGAGCCCGGCCTCCTTGTCCACGTCCATCTCGGTCGACACGAAGGGTGGCGGCGGCTGGCGGGCCGAATACGTCGTGTGGTCCAGCACCACGTTCACGTAGAAGGAAGGCTTCCACATGGAGATGTAGACGTCCGAGCCGGCGCTGGCGAGCTGCTGGGCTTCCTCCTCTTTCTGCTTCTCCTCTTCCTCGGCTGTGCGCGTCAGCAGGTTGTGCTTCTTGACGATCTTGGGCGGCGGGCGGAAGGTCGTGAGCTCCACCGAGCGGTGGATGGAGCCCATGGCGTCGTACGAGCCGTCCGCCGGGTTGGGCGAGTGGCCGTCCTTGGTCAGGAACACGTGCGCGTACAGCGAGCCGTTGGTCAGCAGGTGGTTGTCCACCGACACGTTAAGCTGGCGCACCCAGGCGCCGTCCTCGCGCTCGGTGTTGGTCGTGGCGTCGTACGTGAGCGCGTCCTCGAACCAGCGCAGCGCCTCCTGCTCCTTCTCCACGGCGGCGGCGTCTTCATCATCCGCGAAGGAGAAGCGCTCGTCCGGAGTGACATACACTCTGAGGTTAATGGGGTCTCCGAGGTGAAATGCGTTCTGCAAAAGTTGCAGTTGCGCGGGTGCGGGTGCCGAGGGAGATGGGCCAACGGGGTTACCCGCATTCTGGGCGACCGCATCGGAGGAAGGCGCGTGGGGCGCCATCTTCGGGGCAAACATGTTCACGGCGGAGGTGATGGCGTAGTACGTGAAGAACATGCGCAGCACGGGCCAGATCTTGTCCATGAAGCTCTGCTCTCCTTGCGCGGCGCCTTGAGGCGCGGCGGGCGCGGCGTCGGCCATGGCAGAAGAGAGCGCGGGCTGGTCAACGTTTCCCTTTTGACGGTCAAGTTGGTGGGAAAGGGGGTCGAGTACTGTGATTGGAGGGGAGTTTTGGCCAATAGGAAGGGACGATTGTGCTGACGTTTTGCCTCTTCAACGTGTTGCCGGCACGACTAGCAAGACGAATATGAAGGGCTTCTCTTTGTCTTATGATGCGACGCGACGCAGAGGAGGGGAAAAGGCTAAAGCTACTCACATACTAGGCACTAACACCACTACGGGGGGCACGGCATGGCGCGCGGATCTCCCAAGCCACTGCCGAACGACAGCAATCCGAAGCGCCAAATCTAATGCGAGGGCGGCCGCTTGCTTGCTTGTTTGTACAGGTCCTCCGCGCTCGCCACTCCGTCCTCCCGTTTGCCAGCCGACGATTTCCGCGAGCCACCACCGCCACCGCCACGCATCGCTCGCCGCCGCCGCTGCTGCTGCTACTACGTTGCCGGATTAGATCCACACGCCTTCGTCTTCCTCCTCCTCGCCCTCCCCCGAGTCCGAGTCCGAATCCGAGTCCGAGTCGTCCTGCGGGTGCAGGCGGTCGACCATGGACATGCGCTCCTCCGCCTGACTCGTTAGTTTCTTAAATAAACTAATCTGCTCCTCGCTCAGGCCGTCGTTGGCCTCGTCGTCGTCGTCGTCCCCGGACATGCTAATTGACATCCGCGCCCGCTCGATAACGCTGTGGGCCTCGTCCAGCTGCCGCGCTAAGGCAAAGTTCTTCTCCTCGACCTCGCGGAGCACGTCCTCCTCGGTGTCGCTCATATGCACCTGGTCTTCCGCCTCCTCGTCCGAGTTCACGTCGGCGTAGTCGTTACCTCCAGACGAAGCCTCGGCAGTCGTGGTGGGTGAGCCAGGAGCCTCCACTGCAACAGCTTCGGCCGCCGCTGTGGCCGCCACCGCCGCTGCTGCTACATGATGGTCAGCTGCAGCAACAGGGGACGGCATTGGTGATGGCGAAGTCGGCGGCGACACTGAAACCGGCACAGGAGGAGGCAAGCTCGAGTCTGCGCTAACGGAGCGGCTCAATGCCAGCGGCGTATCAGCCTCCATCGGAGATGCCGCCATGGACTTGAGGGGGCTGCCATGGCCGTTCGTAAACTCGGTATCGTGGGTAGCAAGCAAGTTGCCCATCGACATGAACGGCGTCATCCCCGGATGCGGGCCCTCACCAGCCGCCTCGGCCATAGTGCGCGCACGCTGGGCACTCAGCTTCTTGGCCAGGCCCACGTTACCTTCCGCGCGGGCGCGTTCTTCTTCTTCAAGCAGCGCCTGTGCCAACTCCTCCAAACCGCGACGCTCGCGCCGAGATCGATCCGCGTTGTTTTTGTGTAGTGGTCGCTCGGGCAGCATCGAGCCTGATCGACGAAGCTCCTTGATTTCCATCAGCTTCCGCTCCGCCTCCATGCGCGCCTTCTGCTCTTCGGCCTCGCGGTCTTCAATAGACATGATACTCATAGGTCGNCAGCGTGCGCTTCTCCCTCTGCAGAAGCCGGAGTGGATCCAGACATGTTGAGGAACTTGTCCCAGCAGTCCTTGCAGTAATATTCCCCATCGTCATCCATGTCCAGCTTCGACTCGTTCTCCGTCGTGCCGCACTCGGCACAAAACTTGGCTGTGGGCACAACCACTGGGATGCTCATCACGTTCTGGAGGTCGTCCATGATCTTCTGCACGTGTTCGTTCTCCTCAATCACGGGCGGCACGATGTCCACGTCCGAGTACGAGTCGCGCTTAAAGCCCGAGATCACGCCTGCCAGTTCGTGGATCACGTTGTTCTGCCGCTTCACCACCTCCTGGGGCTTGTGCTGCACCGCCATCTTCAGCACTCGCTCGCGCGACTGCGCTTCGAGAATCTCTTCATACTTCTTCGCCTGGCTCTTCACCTTCTCCAAGGCCTCCTGGAGCACCTTGGCCTCCTGCTCTGCTCGCGACAGTGCCTCCTTCGCTGGTGCATTGCGGTCTGTCTTCGCCTGGTTGGAGATGCACAGCTTCGCCTGCACACGCAGCAGATGCGCCTCCTTCGAGCCTTCCTCAATCGCGGTAATGGGAATGCCGGCGAAAATGGCGTGGTCCAAGTCCGATCCTTGCGACGCGGCCACCAGCTCGCGCGCCACGTCCAGCGGAATGCGTTTCTTGCGCTTTTGCCGCTCGCGATCCGAGCGATCACGGTCCGTCCGGCCAGTCTTGACCGGCGGCGGCGGCCCCACAGGCTCTGGAGGAGCAGCAGCGTTCTGGTCGTAGAGAGGCACATGCTGGCGGTCCGCAACAATCGTCACTTCACGCACCGTGCTGGGGTTCGACCGCACCGACGTCACTGACGCCACCGACATCATCGATTCGCGGCGGCTCTTGCCCGGGCGGAAGCGCAGCACTGCCGGCTTCGGCGAGTGCTTGAGCATCCGCAACGTGTCCTGATACGCCTCTCCTTCCACGAGCGTGCCGTTCACCGACACCAGCTCATCGCCCACCATGGCGTTCTGCAGCCCACTCGCGTTCCCCTTGCCTGTGAGCTTACTGAGAACCGGGACGTCCCGGTATCCGGGCTTCAACTTGAGCCCCAGGTCGCCTTCGCGCCATACAATGTCATACGCTCCGATATCGCTCGGGATGCCGCTGACACTGCGACTGCCACCAGGGGACTCCTGCGAAGACCTCTTGCGCGAGATGCGGCGCCCCATGCGCTTGAACTTGAGCACTGCCGGCTTGCGGATCGTCTTTAGCAGCGAAATCGTGCTCCGGAAGCCCAGCGACTTGGTCTCCTGGCCGTTTACAGCGACCAGGATGTCTCCAACCGTGGCTCGTTCCATGCCCGTGCCCGCTCCTTTGCCTGTGATCTTGCGGATGCAAGGAACATGGCAGTCGTCGTCGTCGGGGCGGAGGATCATGCCCAAGGGACCCTCCGTCCACACTACCGTGTACTGCTCACGTCTGCGCGGTGTACCGCTCACGCTGGACGGTGACTTGCTGGACTCAGACCACGTGGTGCCCGTCGAGCCTCGGCTGCGGCGCGAGGCACTGCGCGACGGGTCGCGGAAGGCGCTGGGGCCGGCGGTCAGCGCGCGCGGCACGCGGAAGCGCAGCGTGGCTGGGCGCGGGATCTTCTGCAGGGTCTCCACCACGTGGTCGTAGCCCTGGCGGGCTGTGTCCATGCCGTTGATGCTCACGAGCATGTGGCCCACCGCCACCTTGGCCAGCGCAGCGGCCGAGTCCTGGCGCGTGATGCGGCCCACCACGGGCGGCATGTCCTCCCCTAGGTCGGGGCGTAGCGTCAGCCCCAATGGGCCGTCGCCCCACGTTACCTCGTACTCCATGGGCTCAAGCTGCTCGCGCGCTCGTGTCTCGTGCTATAGGCCTGCAATGCGCGCCGCTCCAGCTGCGTTGGGAGGATGGTCTTCTGCACTTGATTATCGCGCTAGAGGCGACGGGTGCGTGCGTGCGCTGGCTGCTCTCGGCTGCTGCTCGCACAGCCTCGATGCTCTCTTCTTCTCGCCGCGCTCGTCTCGGCGCAAATGAGTGCGGGGGACTCGTTCAGCCTTGGGAGAAGCCGAGTAAAACCTCGAATTCGATCGAGGTTTTACGAACTATTGGATTCTGATTGGATGATAAGCGATACACACCGGATTATCTACCAATTGAAGAACTCTCTCTATGACGCCGGACCTTGCTGGGCCACGATGGTGGACCTGCTTCTAGCAGTGCTAACCTGATGAGCATCAAGCTTTGCCGCGCTGGCTGCCCTGGAGGAGCTACGGACATTGCAATGCAGTTCTTGGAAGAAGGTTGGCGCTAGTGGGAGGAAAACGTTGCGTTCGGACAGCGTCACGGCTGCCAACCGAGCGAGAATCAGGTCGCCTCTGCTGCGCCTGGACAGCGGACCAAAGCAGAGAGGCGGGGATGACGGTGGCGGTGGTGCCACGCTGGCTACTGGCTAGCAGCAAAGCAAGTTGCACCGATACAGAGGCTATTCGTCACTGGCGACGTACTGCTTGCACTGACAAACGCTTGGCCGCCATGGTTGGTCGGCGCGCGTCAACCAGAGAAAGCTCACAGCGGGCTATCCACGGGCTGGTCTTCGCCGGAGACTCCCCCCGGAGCAAGCGCGCTCTCTTTCTCTCGGTGGCGACAGCGTGTTGACTGCGGGCTCCGGATCACAATCTCAAGATTTCNGCAGCCACTTCCAGCGCTCAACCTGCGCGTGCGTAGCGAGCCATCCGGCATTTTTGATGCCAGACCGTGCGCATAGCGTGCTATAAACCGTGACTCACGTTGTGTGCAATACACCAGTCTGACGTGGTCCACCACACATCGGTTTTGGCGGGGGACCAGGCTTCGTGCCGATTTTCGATACGTGGCGGCAATCGCGAACGACTGAGCGCCCATGAAGGTCTGCGGGCTGGTGTTCCTGCTGCTGTGCGCGTGCGTGGCCCTGCTGGGCCGCGTGGCCACCGCCGACAAGATGAACGACGTGTCGTTCAAGCCGCCCTTCGAGCTCGTGGACGCCGAGGGCCGCCGCATGATCAACACCACGTGGTCGCACGGCGGCAACGCGGACGTCAAGAAGCACTTCATCCGCCTGACCACCGACCGCCAGAGCAAGCGCGGCCACTTGTGGCAGAAGAACCCTGTGGGCCGCAACGAGCTGTCGGCCATCCTGACGTTCCGCGTGTCGGGCCAGGGCAAGCGCTGGTTCGGCGACGGCATCGGCCTGTGGTTCACGGGTCAGAAGGTGTTCACGCCCGGCGTCAACCACGGCTTCACCGACAAATACAAGGGCGTGGGTGTGGTCATCGACACGTTCAACAACCCTGAGCACAAGGGCGGCCACCGCGACGTCAGTATCTTCGTGAACGACGGCACCAAGAGCTACGACCAGCTGTATGACGAGAAGCGCGCGGGCTGCAACGCTGCCGTGCGCTACCACGAGCTGAGCGCCAACTTCGACCCCGTGCACAGCATCTCGCGCGTCAAGGTCAAGATCGACAAGACGCGCCTCGTGGTGGAGGTGGACGAGCACGCCTCGGGCCTCTGGGTGGCCTGCCACGAGATGACGCTGCCCTTCAGCGAGGACTGGCTGAGCACGTCGACGATCGGCATCACGGCGTCCACGGGCGCGCTGGCCGACAACCACGACATCATTCGCTTCGATGCGTACACGGACTTTACCGACGCGACGACGGGCGCCGTGGACTCGGAGATGGTGATGAACTCGGTGTCCAAGGACTACAAGAAGTGGATGGACTCGCCGAACTGCGGCACCGACTGCCTGATCGCCGTGCTGCAGAAGGAGCTGTCGAACTTCCGCATTGACGCCGAGCACCGCTTCTCCGATCTGAAGGAGAAGACGGAGAACACGGTGGCCAAGCTCAAGAAGCAGGAGGGCGAGAACGAGCGCCGCGTCCGCGAGATTGAGGCCAAGGTGCGCAAGGGCATCGACTCGTCGCTGGAGAGCACCAAGAAGACGCTGGGCGACGAGGTGAACCAGAAGATCACCAAGCAATTGGAAGAGAACCCAGACATCGCCAGTGGCGGATGGAAGACGCCGTTCGCGCTGCTCTTCATCGGGCTGGCGGCTGGCGCCGCGTACGTGTATCGCAAGTACCAGTCGCTGATGAAGTCGCACTTGCTGTAGGCTAATCGCTAGACGGTCGGCGCGGTGGGCGACTGCCTGCATTTCAGCTCGCCCAGTCTCCTAACCAAGTAAAACTGCACATTCACTGTCGTTTTCCCGGCCCCGTCATGTTCATCTCGGATAGCCGTGCGTTGGTTGCCTTCCTGGTCATCGGTGACTGCTCCACACACGTCGCAGTTTCCGAAGATCGCGGTGTGGTCCACCCCACATCACTCTGATCCCCCGTCAAACTCGTTCTACTCCACGTGTCGGGCGGCAGTCAACAACTCGCATTTCTGGCTTCCTGCGTCTAGAGACCTCTTCCGCCCAAGAATGCTCTGTCGAGTGCTGACGCTGCTGTCCGCCGCGGCGCTGAGCTCGCTGGCCGCCGTGTCGGCCGCGCCGCTGCAGGCGCTGACCTTCAAGCAGCCGTACGAGGTGGTGGACTCGGACGGCCGGCGCCAGATCTCGGACGACATTTTGTTCGGCGGCACCACGGAGGTCAAGAAGAACTTCATCCGCCTCACGCCCGACCGCCAGAGCAAGCGCGGTCATATCTGGAGCAAGGGCGCCGTGGGCCGCGACGAGCTGTCCACCGTCATCACGTACCGCATCCACGGCCAGGGCAAGAAGTGGTTCGGCGACGGCGTCGGCCTCTGGTTCACGCACGAGCCGGCGTGGAAGAACGGCGACAACCACGGCTTCACGGACAAGTACTACGGCTTCGGCATCGTGCTGGACACGTTCCACAACGTGGAGCACCGCGGCGGCCACAAGGACGTGACCATCCAGGTGAACGACGGCAAGAAGCGGCTGGACGATCTCAACGACGAGAACAAGGTCGGCTGCGACGCCGCCTTCCGCTACCACTCAAACAGCGCCAACTTCGACCCCGTCTACAGTTCGTCGCGCATCCGCATCAAGATCAAGGGCAACGCGCTCGAAGTGGACGTGGACCCCAACAACACGGGCGCCTGGACCGAGTGCTACAGGGGCGACTTGCCGTTCCAGAACGACTGGCTGCGTCAAGCCACGTTCGGTGTCTCGGCCTCGACGGGCGCGCTGGCTGATAACCACGACATTCTGCGCGTGCAGTCGTTCGACCAGGCGAACGACCCTGGGCTCGGCACGGTGGACGCCGAGACGTGGTCGCACAACTACTCGAAGGACTTCGTGTCGCTCATGGAGAGCTCCGTGTGCGACCAGTCGTGCAAGGTGACGATCCTGGAGAAGTACGTGACCAACTTCCAGGTGGAGACCGAGCACTGGTTCGAGATGCTGCGCGAGCAGACGGAGAACACGATCGGCAAGCTCAAGGAGAAGGAGCGCCAGAACCAGCGCAAGATCCAGGCGCTGACGGACCGCATGTCGACCAACATCGAGCAGAAAATCACGCAGAAGATGTCGGACGTGCGCTCCAAGGTGAACGAGAAGATCGCGACCGAGGTGGAGGGCGAGCTCACGGTGTCGCGCTCCAGCTGGCGCCTCCCGTTCTTCGTTATCCTCGTGCTGATCGCAGGCGGCGTGGGCGTCGCCTACCAGAAGTACCGCAAGCTTGTCAAGAGCCATCTGTACTAAGCCTCGTCACCGTTCCATAGTCAGTCGTAGCGCGGGGCGGGTTCCTCCAAGTGTAGAGGGCCTCCCCGTCGGCACAGGCCCCTTCCATAACGGAGTCCTGGCAGCAAATAGATAAGGAATCGTTGGGCGTGCAGTACAAATGAAAAAGCAAAACAATCTGAGCAACAGCTTCAGTGCCTTCGCTCTGATTCCGCTTGAAGACGTCGCCGCTGCCCAGCCGGAGATGGAGACGCCCAGGGTGGTGACCTGCTGGTCGGGTAGCTCCTTCACCGCGTTTTTCATCCGAGCGTTGGCGGAGTTGAAGGCGCAGGTGCCGTCGTCTTGCCTTTCTGCCATGCAGCACACGTCATCGCGAATCCCTCAATCCCATTCTTTCCGTGGGCAAGCCAAGTCGTGTTCCTGTGTTATCGTGCCAGTTGCTTCGTAGGCATCGACACAGATAAGGAATGCAAAACCTGCGACGTGTGAGCACCTGTGCCGGTGTCGTTACATTTCCTGTTCTTCAGTTTATCGTCGTGGAATCGTAAACCGCTCGCCAGGAGCTCGTCAGATTGAAATTGGTGAACTGCCTGCCATGGGGAAGAGTGCGCGTGTGGGCGGCTTGCTGCTGCTGCTGTCGGTCCTGGCGCTGGGCTACACGTTCTGGGAGGAGCTGCAGTCGGCGCGGGAGACGCTGCAGCTCACGTACGAGCACCGCTCGCTGAGTGCGGACCGTGACACGCCATTCAAGAGCGTCACCGTCTTCCGCAACGGATACTCGACCGGCGGCGTGCAAATGGAGCTTAGTGCGGAGCTGCTGGCCTCCCGCACTGGAGAGGGCGAGCTCGCGGCTTATCTGTCCCAGTTCGTTGCGGTCGAAGGGCTGCACGAATCCGTCGCTCAGGAGGCCGCATCTGCGGATGGGAGCAAGGAGAAGGAGCTCGACGTGCCTGGCGTCGTGGCGGACCGCGTGTTCAACGGCCAAGGACAAGTGCTGCAGACTTACGCGGACATTCTGTCCGGCGATAGGCTGTATCTCGTTGCGCCGGGGCTGCTGTTCATGTGGCCTTTTGTGGAGCTCGGCCATCGCGTGACAGTGACGTCGCAGGCCAGCCCCACCAAGGACCCGGTAGTCATCGAGTCCATCTCGGAGTCTCCACGGACATTCCGTTTGCACAACTTCTTCAGCGGCGAAGAAGCCGACAAGTTGATCCAACGCACGCTAGACATTGACGACCCGAGCAACAAGCTGCAGCAGTCGTACGTGGGCCCGAATGACAACAAGCACAAGAAGCAACTGTCCAAGCAACGCACGAGCGAGAACGCCTTCGATACGGTCTCAGAAACTGCGGTCGGCATCCGCAAGCGCGTGTTCGACGTGCTGTCGATCGGCGAGTTCCAGGAGGACATGTGCGACGGTCTCCAATTGCTACGATACCGGCAAAAGCAGGCCTACGTCGCCCACGAAGACTACTTCCCGGTGGACGCGACCGCAGACTTCAACTTCGACCCGCACAAGGGGGGCTCCAACCGCTTCGCCACCGTTTTCCTCTATCTCTCGGACGTCGCACGTGGCGGCCAGACTGTGTTCCCGCTGGCGGACATGCCTGAAGGTCTCCCAGCCGAGTACGGGCACCCTGTCAATGCTGCGCGCGACTACGAGGCTGTTGGGGCTGAGCTGTTTGAGCCTGGCAGCTGGGAGATGGAGATGGTGCGCAAGTGCTCGACCAAGCTGGCGTCGTATCCGTCCAAGGGCGGCGCCGTGCTCTTCTACAGCCAGAAACCAAACGGTGAACTGGACCCCATGTCGCTGCATGGAGGCTGCCCGGTGCTGGCGGGCACCAAGTGGGGTGCGAACCTCTGGGTCTGGAACAAGCGGCGCCACGGCCTGGACGTCGATGACATTGCGTGCACCGTGACGTTCACGAACCCGACGGCTAGAGAAGTGGGGCTGTACTGGTCCGGCACGCTCATGAACTCACTGGAGCCCGACGGCGGTAGCATCACGTACAATTCCTTCACGGGGCATCAGTGGGTGGTAAAGCACGGCGAGAACGTGTTGCTGGAGCTCCTGGTCGATGCGAAGGACGGTAAGGAACAGACCGTCGTCGTCCCTCCGATTGAGGAGAAGGCCACTGCGCAGCCGACGTCCAAAGCGAAGAAGCCCAGCGTCAACCCGAAGTCCGGCAGTGACGCCAAGACCAAAGACGAGCTGTAGGCGGATTGGACGTGTCCTGATCATCAAAAAGGGTGCATTTATCTAGTGTTAGTGTTGTAGTTGCCTCTACGCCACGCGGCGTTTCTTGCTCTTGCTGCTGGCGACGAAGACCTTCTCCAATAGCCCGTCGTCGCTCTTGAGCGATTGATTCTGCTTGCTGCTGGTTGGCGCCTTCTGGTGGAACGTGCGACGCACCTG